>MU734572.1:0-64852 GCA_026770625.1 Nicotiana glauca
ATATATATATATATATATTGTATGTTATATATAAAAATTATATAAATCTTATATATTTTTTAAGCTATCGAATAAATAATTTTTGACGCCGGCTAAAAGTAAAAAAATAAAAACTAGAAATTATCCACGAAGAGAGTTCTTTAGCCACATGTTTGCGAAAGGCAATAGTATTAGGATCATTAAAGGATTGTACTAGATGGGATCGGCCTGGTCTTGCCTGGGCCCAACACTTTGGATTTGATCGTGTTTTATTTTGAGAGTATCATGGTAAGTCCGACTTAAAAAGCATTGCTCCGTGACGTGACGAAGACAAGAATCTTGTAAGATCGGTAAGTATTTTTCAAGCAGGAAAAGTTGCAATACTTAAGAAGTTCAGCATTTTATCATTGCAAAGATCAAACTAACAAAAAATATGTATTTTTTCAACTTACTTTACCAAACTACCTCATAAAACATTGTGCAAATATTTTACTAACCCAAATAATATTTGATACAATCGTTATATATATTAAGAGCTTTTTAGAACTAAAATTACTATAGTTAACCATAGTAAAAGATATTACAAGATGATTTGATAACAATTTAAATATCCCTCTAATAAATAATGAGTTGAATTAGTTAAAAATCAAAAATCTGTCTCCCCACAAACATGAAATGGGTAAGCTAGTATAAGAAATTGTCAGTTATGGAAATGGATCAACTATAATTATTCATATATAAGATGAGTACAATGTGAGACAGTATAGTCGTATGTGGACACGACATCTCATTTAAAGGTATTTAAGTAAACAGAAGTTATAAGATTTTAGGTTTTTCAACTTTAAATTAGTTTCTCAATTAACTTTACAATAATTTTTTTCTAACCTATTAATCCTTATATTTTTATGAGTTTATTTGGTTCACATATTATTACTATAATGTTTTCTAATCTATTAGTCCTTAAAATTTTATCAATTTAATTAGTAGTTTAACATACTAAGCTTTAAATCAATTACCAATTTAGCAATTGATTTAATTCATATTTAGTTGATTTTAACATTGCATAATTGGTTTAGTCATTCAAGGAAGAGCTTAAGTAGACCCGCATTAGAGGCGGAGTCCGGATTTAAAATTAACGGCTTTGGAGTTTTAAATTAATAATTTGTATATATTCAAAACTTTTTTTAAAAAAAATATAAAGTTTGGACCAAAGCTAGTGGGTTCGGCCTAACCCGCGTTAGAAGCTCTAGCTCTGCCTCCGTGCATGATTATGATAGCCTAAACATACTCAAATGTACATGTGAAATCACCGAAAAGTATCACGCATTTGATACTCTTGGAGCATTTAAAAGATTCTAAAAATAAATTTACATCTAGTACTACTAATCAGTAATTAATTTAAAATATGTTTGAAAATACAGTATACTAAAAAAATTAACCAGTCAAATCCTCGGTGCTGAAAACTTTTCTCTAGTTATTAATGAGCAATGGTTGAAAAAAAAATCCGGAATTTTTTCTTCAAATCTTGCAAAAACAAAATGAAAAATCAACTTAAATTAGAGCAAACTCTTGGATATTCGCAAGTCTAGTAATTTGTCTTAAAGCTAGCTTACGTGTATATTATTCCTAAGCATCATTATTAAGTGCACACAGAAAAAAATAAAGAACGTCTCATGGATAATTTTCCAATAATAATTACTACAGTTCCTTTAACGCCTAATGTCTCTGACCAGTTCATAATTAGTAATATACACAAGTAACGATACTATTAAAGTTACTTCTGAAAAGAAGGTCGACATAGTCAGAGAGTAGCTAAAAGGCTGCAAATGTGTCAGCTACAAAAGTGGAGTGGGACCCAGTAGTTCAGCAATTTTATGGTTATTTTGTCTAGATAAGGCAGCGTACAAAATAGGAGGAAATGATCAAAATAGTCCTTAATGTATAGGAGTTGGACTGTATATATGCCGCTTGATGGAAATGATCCTTAATGTATGTAAAAGTGGATGTTTTTGGTCTGATGCCCTAAAACTAACGGTACAAAAGTTAAAATAATGTTAAACTTAACGGTGAAGATACATGTGTTGTTGATTCTTATTAATGTAGTTGACAGATGTAGGTCCCACAAACTCCAATTCTCTCTCCTTTCTTTACTTACCTACTGCCATTCCTCTCTTTACTTCACTGATTTTTTTTTCTTCTTCTTCCTCTAGACACTCCCATGATATGTTAGGGGTTGTTTGGTTGCATATATTAGATAAAATAATATATGCATTAACTTTATTTATTAATAATACTTTATTTGATAGATATTTTAAACATATGTATTGGTTATGTAAGCATGATTTATATATCATATTTGATATTATCCTATGCATAACTAATGTATAGAAAATTATGTTATTAGCAATGCAATGAATTTTAATGCATGCATTAGCTTAGTTAAAGACAAAATTATCCTTCAAAATTGATGCTTGATTAAAATATGCTAGTTAATATATTAATGCAAGTTTAAAATAATCCAAATATTGAGAAATAAAATTATATCTCTAGTAAATAAATAAATACTTAGCATATATTTTTTTATAAATAAATATTTAGTTCTATATTACCATATAGGTAGACAAATCAAATATTTTAAAAATATTTCTTAACATATGTTTCTTTTAAAAAGTTAGAGTGATGGACTAGTTTTGAGGGCATTTTTGTAAACAAGCAATTCTTTTAGGTATTGTGCAATATTTTAATACATCAAACGAAACAATGGATAAGAAATATGTCAGCATAACTAATACCAGTATAGCCCAACCCCTATACATCAGGGACCATTTTGATCATTTTCTCTACAAAATAGCAAGCAATTTAGCACCATAGTATTAAAGCACAGTTTCACGTGAAATATCAGAATTGCCCTCCGTTGGCAAGCAGGGATGTCGACTTCTGCGCTCTTCTATATAGTAGAAAAGAAAAAATAACAACACAGACAATTAGGAGCGTTACAAGTGTACGAGTGGGATTTCTTTTGAAAAATAAAATTCTGTTGCCTAAAGTAGTGTCGTGTACAAATCGAACCGAAAAACCGTACCAAACCGAAAAGTCAAACCAAATCGATTAAAAAACTCGTCTCGGTTTGATTTGATTTGGTTTGGTATTTAATAAAAAAATTTAAACCAATCCGACATATAAATATATAATTTTTATATATATTATTTAAAATTTATATAAAAATTTCTTAAAATAATATCTAGAAATATTTGGGATTCTCTTGCGGGATATAAATTTTAATAGAATATGAAGTGCTCAATATTTAGTAACCTTAAATAATGAGTTTTATGATCAATTTCTTATCAAGTGTTACTAAAATACGTCTATCTCTTTGTTCTTACATATTCATGTTATATGTTAAGATGTATTAAATTCTTATATCTTTTTCGAATGTGAAGTGGTTATTAATATTTAGGTATCATATTGATTTTTATGTTTAATTACTAAATTCGGATAACCTGAAAGTGTATATAAACGAAAAATTTATTGTCAGACAACTAAAAAAATAATTATTATGTGTTAACTAATGGAATTATCGCATAAGAATATTTTAATTGATAATATATTTGTCAACTTTTTATATTTTTACTAAATAGATGTATACGTATCAAATATTTAACAAAGTAAGATTGAAATAATATGTAAGTAACAAAAAATCCGACAAAACCGAACCAATCCAAACCGATATAGTTGGTTTAGTTTTGTTTTGATAAAAACCGAACCAACCCGGTTCATGTACACCCCTAGCATAAAGTAAAAGGAAACCTCTTTTAGTAAATTGTATTTGTAAACTAATTCTGAAAAAAAAATAAAATAACATATAAATAGAAAATATAAACGAAACAAAAGTTAATTTGAGCCCACTAAATTCACAGTTTTCCTTAAGAAATTTAATCCCCTCCTAGTACCCAAGATTATGGATTATTTTCTCTCAGGATAAAACGAATTACACACTAGTGTAGTGATGCTTCAAACTCCAGTGTTTCAGCGAACACAAAGTTCGGTAACAAATCAGGCTTACTATTGCTTTCTTTTAAATTAAAAGTATGCAGAAGAAAAGAGGAAAACTCAAAAAATCATATGAAAGTCTGAGAGAATGGACTTGTATTTATAGTCAATGTTGGGTTGAAAACTGAAGATGTGCAACTCTTCAGAATGATTGTTTATGCAAAAAGGACATAGCATAAATATCATAACATAAATGACTATTTACGCAGTAATAAACCGGGAATTCAAGAGGTGGGTTAATTTTCAGTTACACAACCGAAAAATGGATATTTTTCGTTGAATTTAATAATAATATTAATATTAATATTCTGTTACTAAAACAGATATTTAATAATTGATCCAAAAATTTAATCAATCAATCGATTGACCAAATCCAAATCCGAAGTCGAGCGACAACGGCTCGAGGCTTGCCTTCTTCTCAACTTTTTAAGATCTAGAAGAAGAACAATTGCTTATATATCCATCAAAAACATCTTCCTCTTCCAATCTAGGATAATATCCATTTGTCAAGGAGAGAATCTCAAATCAAACTCAAATATTTCATTTTCCCTTCATTTCCCATTCACTCTTTTTAAAGCCTATTTTAATGCTTAAAACCCCAAACAACCTCGAGTTCAAATCATTGGATATGTAGTCACCTTTAATAACGAGTATTTTACCCTCCATAATACGACCTTCCCCGAATTCAAATTAATCAAATTCCAAAACGAGTACTTAACAGCGAATGGGAACCCAAAACAAAATAGTAAAAAGTTATGGGAATATAACAACGTCGCACTGAAATCTTGCTCTTTAAGAGAAATTAGAAAATACAAACATAATCTGTATTTTTTAATCTGAAATGAAAATAATACTAAATAACAATAAACGTACACTACAGGAAAATTGTGATACGACGACATTATATAAATGTCGCTATAAGCCACATAAATGTCATAAAATTACTTACCGACATTTATTTTATATTTACATTAAATGTCGGAAATTTCAATGTCATTAATTTTGCGACATTCAAATAAATGTCGGTAAATTAACTAACGATATTTATTTTATGGCATCTATCAAATGTCAATAATTTGAGCTCTTGACATATTGTTTTTGCGACATATGTAGAAATGTCAGTAAATTTTTGAGATATTATTTGAATATTGAAATCACTATTGATATATATGGTAAAGATTAGAAATCGAGAAATTATCATAAATGCCAAAAATTAGTCCCTTTTTATTTTGATATGTATTATAGAAAGTAATCTATCAACTACGATTGACTTTACAATAATATAAATATTTTTATTCATTGCAAAACTTTCAAGATTCATAAACTACATACAGTTAATATAATCATAACATTGACCCCAAAAAAAATCGTAATGATATTATTCCCTTGAGATTTACAAAAACGTCAATGCACTTCAAAACTTCCTTATCCATGTGTCTTTCTGAGTCCATGCCTTTATCAAGCCAAAATTCTTTCGCATCAGTTGATCTCACAACCATCAAAAATACGTGTAACCAAGATCTGAAATTGAAAAGAAAAAAAAAGGCTATCACCAACTGATTAAGGAAAAGGGCAAGTAACAAAACAACATTAAGGCCATTTTACCTCATATGTGGTAACTGTAACCATGTTTGCAAGAAATTCACCTATACAAAGGAAATTGAAATAAACAATAAAGACAGAAAATCAATGCTTTTGATCTAAATATCATAAATCTCATTTATCTCGAAAACAAAAGGACCAAACTTATAGAAAATGAGTTAGAGTTGATGAACTTTATCAGAAATAACCACTCAGACAACAGGTATGCGAAAATTTCAGTTTCGGCCGGCGGCACTTCTAGGTTTTGTAACGAAACAAAGATTAAAAAAGGAAATCACCAGCCTATAGATTGCAATTTTAGGGCTATGAACATAACAACGAAAAGCTGCCAGAAACAAGATGTAGAAGCTTGAGATATATAAATCTAAAATTAAGAAAAATCTTACCCGCGTATTGGGATCAAAACCAACGAAAGAAGTCGAGATAAACTGATAATGGAGATTTTGGTGGTTTCGGCCTACGACTTGAAGAGTTCTTAAGGAAATAGAGTTTTAATATTTTGAACTTTCTTTTAGAATTTTATAAAAAGAAAAGAGAGCCCAAATAAGACTAATTGTCTCCCGAAATTATTTTTTCTTCTTGGCAAGTTTTTTTGACATTTAATACAAATGTTGCTAACTAAATGTAGTTGTATTTCTAATAATGTGACATTTGAATAAAATGTCAAAATGTTTGCTGACATTTTTCATCAAACGTAGGTATTTTTGTGACATTTTTATAACAAATGTCAATAAATTAACTATTCACCAACATTTATTAGAAGTGTCCTCATATTTCCTGTAGTGGTAAAAACACATTAAATAAAAAAAAATAAGCAAATAATTTTTTGAAATACTAACAAAAAAAAACTAATAACCTCACTTGTCAAAGAATCTAATAACCTGTTAAAAAATTAAAACGACATATAATAAACACGAATTTGTAATAGAAAAATAACTACGTTCAAGCAATTTCTATCTCTAAATACACAACGATATAAGTTGCAAGCGATAAACTTGTGAGCATTTGAATAATAAATTAACTAAAAATTTATAAAATACAAAAGATCATTAGTGTCGCCGAGAGATAGGCTACAACTTGCGTAAGGCTTTTCTAAGTAAATAAAGTCCCTCCGAATAAAAGGAGAAAGGTCAATGAAAAGGAAACGAAAGAGCAGTGTAAAAAGAAAAAGGGTAAATATTTACTTATACGGGGTGTTACACCAAAATATATTAACTCATTATGGTTAATTAATTTAATTAGATGAGAATGCATATATTTTACCATAGTTAAATGATTGATTAATTGAAGTCCATATCCAAAACACATGTCATATATCTATTGGTTTAATATAAACACCCGATGCGAATAAATATTTACCAATAAAAATAAAAATAAGAGACTAGAAAGATGCAAAGGTATTATACCCGCACGTATAAGAAATTTATGATTGATTTGGACAAGACGTGAGATAGATGTCGAGACGAGAGATTCTTTTTCCCAAATTGGCTTTATTTACTTCTATTAGGTCTATGTCGAAAAGTTTATGTAATAATAATCTGGCTAGCTTTTGACACATTTGTGATATACTTAAATAAATAAAAAAGACAGTCTGGAATATAAAATATCACGTATATCCAGGAAAAAGTCACACTCTAAAGAATGTGATATATACAATCTATCATAATACTAAGATTAGTGATTGTTTCCATAATGCGAACACTTAATTTATAGTTCACATGAAAATAACTTTACCACTAACCTTTACATAAGTGATTTAAACTTTTAAAAGAACAACGGGATCGATCGGTTGGTGTAAGTATTTTCTTTACATAAGGGATTTAAACTTTTAAAAGAACAACGGGATCGATCGGTTGGTGTAAGGGGATATGTGACATTGCAAACATTCGGTGTGGATAAGTATTTTTCAAGTAAGATAACTAGAAAAAAAATAGAATTGCGTCAAAAAAATTCTAATAAGTTTTAAAATGTCACATAATTGCAATGAGTAATAATAATAATAATAATAATAATAATAATAATAATATGTCACTTGGGCATAGGTCCCCATACAGAAAAAAGGAGTAACAAAGAGCTTACAATGGTTTAAAAAAGGTATTGGAGATAGTTCAAAAAAGAAGTATGACAACATTATAGGATGCAAACTACCATACTTAGCAATAGAGGTGGGTCTAGGATTTAAATATTATGGAGGGCATCTTTTAAAGTTTTTAGTATTGAACCCGTTATATTTTTAAAATTATGAGTTTATTATTATTTTTGCAATTTTTATAAATTTTTACATGTAAATTTTTACTATGCGGCAAAAGTTATTGGTTCAATTGAACCCGTCTGTAATACGCTAGGTCTGCCCCTGCTTTACAAGGCAGAAATTGGAAGTTGTTCGAAAATATAACTGCAAAAACAGAGTTTGTTATTGTATTGGTCAAAATCTGATCGTCACGACCAGGCCGACCAACATCCCGTCCAAGTAACATGGTAGTGACAGATAATATAGTCTCGTCCCTGCCCACTTCCTGACGGCCGACGTATCAGTAAAAGCAACGTCTGAAAGCATGACCAAGATATCTTAGTGGCAATGAGATGCTGAGTCAAAAAGGAGGCAAAGATGCTCTGACTATATATAGCCATAGAAAGCTCTCAATAAAGGGGGGTTCCGAATTCTAAAAGGAAAGATAAAGAAAATTTCCTTCTAGTATTCTGAAAGAGAAGGTGGTAACCTCGAGGGATGATATAAATCTAGGTGGTAACCTCGAGGGATGATATAAATCTACTCTCTCATCGACTGATGAGAAGGAGAATGTCTAATTTTAATAAGATCAATTATATCTCTTTTATCTCATATGTAGTCATTGTTGTTAACCTTTCAATCTGGAATTAATTATGTTTGGCTAAGATTTACCCCTTCATCTTTGATTGATTTGTTCAAAAAGGTTTTAGTATCTTTTGAGTCAAATAATTTGACGCCGTCTGCAGGGATTTCTTAGTGAAAATTTCCTAGTTTCTCCCAGATCGAAACCAGGAAATACAATCATTCATCAAAAGGAGCACGGAGGGAAAACCTAACCCACATATGACACAGGAGCAGCACGGAAGAGGAAGAAGAGCCAAGCAAAATCACTGGGCTCAGGAATCTTCGCCCCATCAACCCTGATATGCCAAACAAGACAAATGGTATTACCAACATGTTCTCCCCCACCAGACAACCGGACGGGGGTAAGGAAAATATCATTCTCACTCATGATTTTTATTCAAACGAGAACATAAAACCCGCCCAGGCGAACGAATAAAGAAAGATCCCGATTGAAGAACAAAAATTACTCCAGCACAGCCGAAACACCGCCTGCCAGTGACATCGCCGAAGCGGAACGGCAGGAATCGGACGAGAAACCTATAATGCACGCATAGCGCGAGCCCAAGAGAAACATCAACATCTCGTATTCATCGGCGTTGTACTTTTCGATGCAAGTAATATCAAACAGACCGGGACTCCCACGGAAGACGCCCAACTCGCCAGAAATTGGGACTGACGATAGGTTATTTCGATAAGTTTGAAATAACACCTAATAAGGCCAAGGGCCTTCGCCAAAAGAAAAAGAAGATTTCGACCTCGCTCGTACGACGACGGCCTGTTATTTTGATAAGTTCGAAATAACACCCTCCAAGGCCAAGGGCCTTCGCCAAAGGAAAAAGAATAGTTCGACCTCGCTCGAGCGACGGTGGCTGTTATTTCAATAAGTTTGAAATACACCCTTTAAGGCCAAGGGCCTTCTCCAAATGAAAAGGAAGAGTCCGACCTCGCTTGAACGACGACGGGCTTTTATTTTGATAAGTTCGAAATAACACCCTTTAAGTCCAAGGGCCTTCGCCAAAAGAAAAAAAAGAGTTCGACCTCGCTCGAACGACGACAGGTTGTTATTTTGATAAGTTCGTAATAACACCCTTTAAGGCCAAGGGCTTTGGCCAAAAGAAAAAGAAGAGTTCAACCTCGCTCGAATGACGACGGGTTGTTATTTTGATAAGTTCGAAATAACACCCTCTAAGGCCAAGGGCCTTCACCAAAGGAAAAATAAAAGTTCGACCTCGTTCGAGCGACAACGGGCTGTTATTTCGATAAGTTCGAAATCACACCCTTTAAGGCCAAGGGCCTTCGCCAAAAGAAAAGGAAGAGTTAGACCTCACTCGAACGATGACGGGTTGCCATTTCGATAAGTTCGAAATAACACCCTTTAAGGCCAAGGGCCTTTGCCAAAAGAAAAAGAATAGTTCGACCTCGCTCGAGCAACGACGGGCTGTTATTTCGATAAGTTGGAGCTAATACCCTTTAAGGCCAAAAGCCTTCGCCAAAATAAAAAGAAGAGTTTGACCTTGCTCGAACGACGACGGGCAATTATTTTGATAAGTTCAAAATAACACCCTTTAAGGCAAGGTCCTTCACTAAAAGAAAAGAAGAGTTCGACCTCGCTCAAACGACGACGGGCTGTTATTTCGATAAGTTCGAAATAACACAATTTACGGCCAACGGCCTTCGCCAAAAAAAAAAGAGTTCAACCTCGCTCGAACGACGACGGGCAGTTACTTCGATAAGTTTGAAATAATACCCTTTAAGGCCAAGGGCCTTCGCCAAAATAAAAAGATGAATTTGACCTCGCTCGAGTGACGACAGAATGTTATTTTGATAAGTTGGAACTAATACCCTTTAAGTCCAAGGGCCTTCGCCAAAAGAAAAAGAAGAGTTCGACCTCGCTCGAACGACAACATATTGTTATTTCGATAAATTTGAAATAACACCCCTTAAGGCAAGGGCCTTTGCCAAAAGAAAACGAAGAGTTCGACCTCGCTCGAATGACGACGGCTGTTATTTCGATAAGTTCGAAATAACATCCTTTAAGGCCAACGTCCTTCGCCAAAAGAAAAAGAAGTGTTCGACCTCGCTCGAATAATGACAGGCAGTTACTTTGATAAGTTCGAAATAACACCCTTTAAGGCCAAGGGCCTTCGCCAAACGAAAACAAAAGAGTTCGACCTTGCTCAAACGACGACATGTTGTTATTTCGATATGTTCTTAAAAACACCATCTAAGGCCAAGGGTTTCGCCAAAGGAAAAAGAAGAGTTCGACCTTGCTCGAGCGATGAAAGGCTGTTATTTCGATAAGTTCGAAATAACACCCTTTAAGGCCAAGAGCCTTCGCCAAAAGAAAAAGAAGAGTTCAACCTCGCTCGAACGACGACGGGCTGTTATTTTGATAAGCTCAAAATAATACCCTTTAAGGCCAAAGGTATTCGCCAAAAGAAAAAGAATAGTTCAACCTCGTTCGAGCGACGACAGACTGTTATTTTGATAAGTTCGAAATAGCACCCTTTAAGTCCAAGATCCTTCGCCAAATGAAAAAGAAGAGTTCGACCTCGGTCGAACGACGACGGGCAGTTATTTCGATAAGTTCGAAATAACACCCTTTAAGGCCAAGGGCCTTCGCCAAAAGAAAAAAAGAAGAATTCGTCCTTGCTCAAACGGCGACGAGTTGTTATTTTGATAAGTTCGAAATAATACCCTCTAAGGCCAAGGGTTTTGCCAAAGGAAAAAGAAGAGTTCGACCTCGCTCGAGCGATGAAAGGCTGTTATTTCGATAAGTTCGAAATAACACCCTTTAAGGCCAAGAGCCTTCGCCAAAAGAAAAAGAAGAGTTCGACGTCGCTCGAACTAAGATGGGCTGTTATTTTCATAAGATCAAAATAATACCCTTTAAGGCTAAGGGCCTTCGCCAAAAGAAAAAGAATAGTTCGACCTCGCTCGAGCGACGATGGGCTGTTATTTTGATACGTTCGAAATAACACACTTTAAGGCCAAGGGCCTTCGCCAAAATAAAAAGATGAATTTTACCTCGCTCGAGTGACGACGGGATGTTATTTTGATAAGTTGGAACTAATACCCTTTAAGGCCAAGGGCCTTCTCCAAAAGAAAAAGAAAAGTTCGACCTCGCTCGAACGACAATAGGTTGTTATTTCGATAAGTTTGAAATAACACCCCTTAAGGCAAGGTCCATCGCCAAAAAAAAAAAAGAGTTCGACCTCGCTCTAACGGCGACGGGTTGTTAGTTAGATAAGTTTGAAACAACACCTTTTAAGGCTAAGGGCTTTCGCCAAAATAAAAAAAAGAGTTCGACCTCGCTCGAGCGACGACGAGCTGTTATTTCAATAAGTTGGAGCTAATACCCTTTAAGGCCAAGAGCCTTCGCCAAAATAAAAAGAAGAGTTCGACCTTGCTCGAACGACGACGACCTGTTATTTTGATATGTTTGAAATAACACCCTTTAAGGCAAGGGACTTCACCAAAAGAAAAAAAAGAGTTCGACCTCGCTAAAACGATGACGGGCTGTTATTTCGATAAGTTCGAAATAACACCCTTTAAGGCCAACGGCCTTCGCCAAAAGAAAAAGAAGAGTTCAACCTCGCTCGAACGACGACGGGCAGTTACTTCGATAAGTTCGAAATAACACCCTTTAAGTCCAAGGGCCTTCGCCAAAATAAAAAGATGAATTTGACCTCGCTCGAGTGACGACGGGATGTTATTTTGATAAGTTGGAACTAATACCCTTTAAGGCCAAGGGCCTTCGCTAAAAGAAAAAGAAGAGTTCGACCTCGCTCGAACGACAACAGGTTGTTATTTCGATAAGTTTGAAATAACACCCCTTAAGGCAAGGGCCTTCTCCAAAACAAAAAGAAGAGTTAGACCTTGCTCGAACGACGACGGACAGTTATTTCGATAAGTTCAAAATAACACCCTTTAAGGCTAACGTCCTTCGCCAAAAGAAAAAGAAGTGTTTGACCTCGCTCCAATAACGACGGGCAATTATTTCGATAAGTTCGAAATAACACCCTCTAAGGCCAAGGGCCTTCGCCAAATGAAAAAGAAGACTTCGACCTCGCTTGAGCGACGATGGGCTGTTATTTTAATAAGTTCGAAATAACACCCTTTAAGGCCAAGGGCCTTCGCCACAAGAAAAAGAAGAGTTCGACCTCATTCGAACGACGACAGGCTATCATTTCGATCAGTTTGAAATAACACCCTTTAAGTCCAAATGCCTTCGCCAATAGAAAAAGAAGAGTTCGACCTCGCTCGAATGACGATAGGTTGTTATTTTGATAAGTTCGAAATAAACCCTCTAAGAGCAAGATCCTTCGCCAAAATAAAAAGAAGAGTTTGACCTCGCTCGAGCGATGACGGTCTATTATTTCGATAAGTTGGAACTAATACACATTAAGGCCAAGGGCCTTCGCCAAAAGAAAAAGAAGAGTTCGACCTCGCTCGAACGATGATGGACTGTTTTTTCGATAAGTACGAAATTACACCCTTTAAGGCCAAGGGCCTTCGCCAAAAGAAAAAGAAGAGTTCGACCTCGCTCGAACGATGATGGACTGTTTTTTCGATAAGTACGAAATTACACCCTTTAAGGCCAACGACCTTCGCCAATAGAAACAGAAGAGTTCGACCTAGCTCGAACGACGACGGGCAGTTATTTCGATAAGTTGGAAGTAATACACATTAAGGCCAAGGGCCTTCGCCAAAAGAAAAAAGAAGAGTTCGACCTCGCTCGAACGACGACGGGCAGTTATTTCGATAAGTTGGAAGTAATACACATTAAGGCCAAGGGCCTTCGCCAAAAGAAAAAAGAAGAGTTCGACCTCGCTCGAACGACGACGGGCAGTTATTTCGATAAGTTGGAAGTAATACACATTAAGGCCAAGGGCCTTCGCCAAAAGAAAAAAGAAGAGTTCGACCTCGCTCGAACGACGACGGGCAGTTATTTCGATAAGTTGGAAGTAATACACATTAAGGCCAAGGGCCTTCGCCAAAAGAAAAAAGAAGAGTTCGACCTCGCTCGAACGACGACGGGCAGTTATTTCGATAAGTTGGAAGTAATACACATTAAGGCCAAGGGCCTTCGCCAAAAGAAAAAAGAAGAGTTCGACCTCGCTCGAACGACGACGGGCAGTTATTTCGATAAGTTGGAAGTAATACACATTAAGGCCAAGGGCCTTCGCCAAAAGAAAAAAGAAGAGTTCGACCTCGCTCGAACGACGACGGGCAGTTATTTCGATAAGTTGGAAGTAATACACATTAAGGCCAAGGGCCTTCGCCAAAAGAAAAAAGAAGAGTTCGACCTCGCTCGAACGACGACGGGCAGTTATTTCGATAAGTTGGAAGTAATACACATTAAGGCCAAGGGCCTTCGCCAAAAGAAAAAAGAAGAGTTCGACCTCGCTCGAACGACGACGGGCAGTTATTTCGATAAGTTGGAAGTAATACACATTAAGGCCAAGGGCCTTCGCCAAAAGAAAAAAGAAGAGTTCGACCTCGCTCGAACGACGACGGGCAGTTATTTCGATAAGTTGGAAGTAATACACATTAAGGCCAAGGGCCTTCGCCAAAAGAAAAAAGAAGAGTTCGACCTCGCTCGAACGACGACGGGCAGTTATTTCGATAAGTTGGAAGTAATACACATTAAGGCCAAGGGCCTTCGCCAAAAGAAAAAAGAAGAGTTCGACCTCGCTCGAACGACGACGGGCAGTTATTTCGATAAGTTGGAAGTAATACACATTAAGGCCAAGGGCCTTCGCCAAAAGAAAAAAGAAGAGTTCGACCTCGCTCGAACGACGACGGGCAGTTATTTCGATAAGTTGGAAGTAATACACATTAAGGCCAAGGGCCTTCGCCAAAAGAAAAAAGAAGAGTTCGACCTCGCTCGAACGACGACGGGCAGTTATTTCGATAAGTTGGAAGTAATACACATTAAGGCCAAGGGCCTTCGCCAAAAGAAAAAAGAAGAGTTCGACCTCGCTCGAACGACGACGGGCAGTTATTTCGATAAGTTGGAAGTAATACACATTAAGGCCAAGGGCCTTCGCCAAAAGAAAAAAGAAGAGTTCGACCTCGCTCGAACGACGACGGGCAGTTATTTCGATAAGTTGGAAGTAATACACATTAAGGCCAAGGGCCTTCGCCAAAAGAAAAAAGAAGAGTTCGACCTCGCTCGAACGACGACGGGCAGTTATTTCGATAAGTTGGAAGTAATACACATTAAGGCCAAGGGCCTTCGCCAAAAGAAAAAAGAAGAGTTCGACCTCGCTCGAACGACGACGGGCAGTTATTTCGATAAGTTGGAAGTAATACACATTAAGGCCAAGGGCCTTCGCCAAAAGAAAAAAGAAGAGTTCGACCTCGCTCGAACGACGACGGGCAGTTATTTCGATAAGTTGGAAGTAATACACATTAAGGCCAAGGGCCTTCGCCAAAAGAAAAAAGAAGAGTTCGACCTCGCTCGAACGACGACGGGCAGTTATTTCGATAAGTTGGAAGTAATACACATTAAGGCCAAGGGCCTTCGCCAAAAGAAAAAAGAAGAGTTCGACCTCGCTCGAACGACGACGGGCAGTTATTTCGATAAGTTGGAAGTAATACACATTAAGGCCAAGGGCCTTCGCCAAAAGAAAAAAGAAGAGTTCGACCTCGCTCGAACGACGACGGGCAGTTATTTCGATAAGTTGGAAGTAATACACATTAAGGCCAAGGGCCTTCGCCAAAAGAAAAAAGAAGAGTTCGACCTCGCTCGAACGACGACGGGCAGTTATTTCGATAAGTTGGAAGTAATACACATTAAGGCCAAGGGCCTTCGCCAAAAGAAAAAAGAAGAGTTCGACCTCGCTCGAACGACGACGGGCAGTTATTTCGATAAGTTGGAAGTAATACACATTAAGGCCAAGGGCCTTCGCCAAAAGAAAAAAGAAGAGTTCGACCTCGCTCGAACGACGACGGGCAGTTATTTCGATAAGTTGGAAGTAATACACATTAAGGCCAAGGGCCTTCGCCAAAAGAAAAAAGAAGAGTTCGACCTCGCTCGAACGACGACGGGCAGTTATTTCGATAAGTTGGAAGTAATACACATTAAGGCCAAGGGCCTTCGCCAAAAGAAAAAAGAAGAGTTCGACCTCGCTCGAACGACGACGGGCAGTTATTTCGATAAGTTGGAAGTAATACACATTAAGGCCAAGGGCCTTCGCCAAAAGAAAAAAGAAGAGTTCGACCTCGCTCGAACGACGACGGGCAGTTATTTCGATAAGTTGGAAGTAATACACATTAAGGCCAAGGGCCTTCGCCAAAAGAAAAAAGAAGAGTTCGACCTCGCTCGAACGACGACGGGCAGTTATTTCGATAAGTTGGAAGTAATACACATTAAGGCCAAGGGCCTTCGCCAAAAGAAAAAAGAAGAGTTCGACCTCGCTCGAACGACGACGGGCAGTTATTTCGATAAGTTGGAAGTAATACACATTAAGGCCAAGGGCCTTCGCCAAAAGAAAAAAGAAGAGTTCGACCTCGCTCGAACGACGACGGGCAGTTATTTCGATAAGTTGGAAGTAATACACATTAAGGCCAAGGGCCTTCGCCAAAAGAAAAAAGAAGAGTTCGACCTCGCTCGAACGACGACGGGCAGTTATTTCGATAAGTTGGAAGTAATACACATTAAGGCCAAGGGCCTTCGCCAAAAGAAAAAAGAAGAGTTCGACCTCGCTCGAACGACGACGGGCAGTTATTTCGATAAGTTGGAAGTAATACACATTAAGGCCAAGGGCCTTCGCCAAAAGAAAAAAGAAGAGTTCGACCTATCTCAAACGATGATGGGTTGTTATTTCGATAAATTCGAAATAACACTCTCTAAGTCCAAGGGTTTTGCCAAAGAGAAAAGAATAGTTCGACCTTGCTCGAGCGATTGAAGGTTGTTATTACGATAAGTTGGAAATAACACCCTTTAAGTCCAAGGGCCTTCGCCAAAAGAAAAAGAATAGTTAGATCTCGCTCGAGCGACGACGAGCTATTATTTCGATAAGTTCGAAATAACACCCTTTAAGGCCAAGAGCCTTCGCCAAAAGAAAAAGAAGAATTCAACCTCGCTCGAACAATGCCGGGCTGTTCTTTTGATAAGTTGGAAATAACACTCTTTAAGGACAAAGGACTTTGACAAAAGAAAAAAAAGAGTTCGACGTCGCTAAAGCGACAACGGACTGTTATTTCAATATGTTTGAAATAACACCCTTTAAGGCCAAAGGCATTCGCCAAAAGAAAAATAAGAGTTCGACCTCGCTCGAACGACGACGGATTGTTATTTACATAAGTTCAAAATAACACTGTTTAAGGCCAAGAGCCTTCGCCAAAAGAAAAAAATGAGTTCGACCTCGCTCGAGCGACGACGGGCTGTTATTTCGATAAGTTTGAAATAACACTCTTTAAGGCCAAGGGCCTTCACCAAAAGAAAAAAAAGAGGTCGACCCCGCTCGAACGATGACGGGATGTTATTTCGATAAGTTCATAATAACACCCTTTAAGGCCAAGGGTCTTCCCTAAAAGAAAAAGAAGATTTTGACCTCGCTAGAACAACGACGGGTTGTTATTTCGATAAGTTCAAAATAACACCCTTTAAGGCCAAGGGCCTTCGCCAAAAGAAAAATAAGAGTTCGACCTCGCTTGAGCGACGACGGGCTATTATTTCGATAAGTTTGAAATAACACCCCTTAAGGCAAGGGCCTTCGCCAAAATAAAAAGAAGACTTCGACCATGCTTGAACGACGACGGGCTGTTATTTCGATAAGTTCGAAATAACACCCTTTAAGGCCAACGTCCTTTGCCAAAAGAAAAAGAAGTGTTCGACCTCGCTCGAATAACGACGGGCAGTTATTTCGATAAGTTTGAAATAACACCCTTTAAGGCCAAGGGCCTTCGCCAAAAGAAAAAAGAAGAGTTCGACCTTGCTCAAACGATGACAGGTTGTTATTTCGATATGTTCTAAAAAACACCATCTAAGGTCAAGGGTTTCGCCAAAGGAAAAAGAAGAGTTCGACCTTGCTCGAGTGATGAAAGGCTGTTATTTTGATAAGTTCGAAATAACACCCTTTAAGGCCAAGAGCCTTCGCTAAAATAAAAAGAAGAGTTCAATCTCGCTCGAACGAACGACGAGCTGTTATTTTGATGAGCTCAAAATAATATCCTTTAAGGCCAAGGGCATTCGCCAAAAGAAAAAGAATAGTTCGACCTCGTTCGAGCGACGACGGGCTGTTATTTTGATAAGTTCGAAATAACACCCTTTAAGTCCAAGATCCTTCGTCAAAATAAAAAGAAGTGTTTGAGCTTGCTCGAACGACAATGGTCTGTTATTTCAATAAGTTCGAAATAACATTCTTTAAGGCCAAGGGACTTTGACAAAAAAAGAAGAGTTCGACCTCGCTCAAGCGATGATGGACTGTTATTTCGATTTGTTTGAAATAACACCTTTAAGGCCAAGGGCCTTCTCCCAAAGAAAAAGAAGAGTTCGACTTCGCTCGAACGACGCTGGGTTGTTATTTCGATAAGTTCAAAATAACACCCTTTAAGGCCAAAGGCCTTCGCCAAAAGAAAAAGAAGAGTTCGACCTCAGTCGAGCGACTACGGGCTGTTATATTGATAAGTTCGAAATAACACTATTTAAGGCCAAGGGCCTTCGTCAAAATAAAAAAAGAGGTCGACCTCGCTCGAACGACGACGGGATGTCATTTAGATAAGTTTGTAATAACACCCTTTAAGGCCAAGGGACTGCGCCAAAAGAAAAAGAAGAGTTCGACCTCGCACGAACAACGATGAATTGTTATTTTGATAAGTTCGAAATAACACCCTCTAAGGGCAAGGGCCTTCGCCAAAGGAAAAAGAAGATCTCGACCTCGCTTGAGCGACGATGGGCTATTATTTTGATAAGTTTGAAATAACACCCTTTAAGGCCAAGGGCCATCGCCACAAGAAAAAGAAGAGTTTGACCTCGCTCGAGCGATGACGGTCTATTATTTCGATAAGTTAGAACTAATACACATTAAGGCCAAGGCCTTCTCCAAAAGAAAAAGAAGAGTTCGACCTCGCTCGAACGACGATGGACTATTTTTTCGATAAGATCGAAATTACACCCTTTAAGGCCAACGACCTTCGCCAATAGAAACAGAAGAGTTCGACCTCGCTCGAACGACGACGGGCAGTTATTTTGATAAGTTGGAAATAACACCCTTTAAGGCTAAGGGCCTTCGCCAGAAGAAAGAAGAAGAGTTCGACCTAGCTCAAACGACGATGGGTTGTTATTTCGATAAATTCGAAATAACACTCTCTAAGGCCAAGGGTTTCGCCAAAGGAAAAAGAATAATTCGACCTTGCTCGAGCGATGGAAGGTTGTTATTACGATAAGTTGGAAATAACAGCCGTAAAGGCCAAGGGCCTTCGCCAAAAGATAAAGAATAGCTAGACCTCGCTCGAGCGACGACGGGCTATTATTTCGATAAGTTCGAAATAACACCCTTTACGGCCAAGAGCCTACGCCAAAAGAAAAAGAAGAGTTCAACCTCGCTCGAACGCTGACGGGCTGTTATTTCGATAAGTTCGAAATAACACCCTTTAAGGACAAGAGCCTTCGCCAAAAGAAAAAGAAGAGTTCAACCTCGCTCGAACGACGACGGGCTGTTATTTTGATAAGCTGAAAATAATACCCTTTAAGGCCAAGGGCATTCGCCAAAAGAAAAAGAATAGTTCGACCTCGTTCGAGCGACGACGGGCTGTTATTTTGATAAGTTCGAAATAACACCCTTTAAGTCCAAGATCCTTCGTCAAAAGAAAAAGAAGAGTTCGACCTTGCTTGAGCGACAACGGTCTGTTATTTCGATAAGTTCGAAATAACATTCTTTAAGGACAAAGGACTTTGACGAAAAAAACTAGTTCGACCTCGCTCAAGCGATGACGGAGTGTTATTTCGATATGTTTGAAATAACACCTTTAAGGCCAAGGGCCTTCGCCCAAAGAAAAAGAAGAGTTCGACTTCGCTCGAATGACGACGGGTTGTTATTTCGATAAGTTCAAAATAAAACCCTTTAAGGCCAAAGGCCTTCGCCAAAAGAAAAAGAAGAGTTTGACCTCAGTCGAGCGACGATGGGTTGTTATTTCGATAAGTTCGAAATAAACCTATTTAAGGCCAAGGGCCTTTGCCAAAAAAAAAAGCGGTCGACCTCGCTCGAACGACGACGGGATGTTATTTAGATAAGTTCGTAATAACACCCTTTAAGGCCAAGGGATTGTGCCAAAAGAAAAAAAGAGTTCGACCTCGCACGAACGATGACGGATTGTTATTTTGATAAGTGCGAAATAACACCCTCTAAGGGCAAGGGCCTTCGCCAAAGGAAAAAGAAGACTTCGACCTCGCTTCAGCGATGATGGGCTGTTATTTTGATAAGTTCGAAATAACACCATTTAAGGCCAAGGGCCTTGGCCACAAGAAAAAGAAGAGTTCGACCTCATTCGAACGACAACAGGCAGTCATTTCGATCAGTCGAAATAACACCCTTTAAGTCCAACTGCCTTCGCCAAAAGAAAAAGAAGAGTTCGACCTCGCTTGAATGACGATAGGTTGTTATTTCGATAAGCTTAAAATAATACCCTTTAAGGCCAAGAGCCTTCGCCAAAATAAAAAGAAGAGTTTGACCTCACTCGAGCGATGACGGTCTATTATTTCGATAAGTTGGAACTAATACACATTAAGGCCAAGGGCCTTCGCCAAAAGAAAAAGAAGAGTTCGACCTCGCTCGAACGACGATGGACTGTTTTTTCGATAAGTTCAAAATTACACCCTTTAAGGCCAACGACCTTCGCCAATAGAAACAGAAGAGTTCGACCTCGCTCGAACGACAACGGGCAGTTATTTAGATAAGTTGGAAATAACACCCTTTAAGGCCAAGGGCCTTCGCCAGAAGAAAAAAGAAGAGTTCTACCTAGCTCAAACGACGATGTGTTGTTATTTCGATAAATTCGAAATAACACTCTCTAAGGCCAATAGTTTCGCCAAAGGAAAAAGAATAGTTCGACCTTGCTCGAGCGATGGAAGGTTGTTATTTTGATAAGTTGGAAATAACACCCTTTAAGGCCAAGAGCCTTCGCCAAAAGAAAAAGAATAGTTAGACCTCGCTCGAGCAACGACGGGCTATTATTTTGATAAGTTGGAAATAACACCCTTTAAGGCCAAGAGCCTTCACCAAAATAAAAAGAAGAGTTCAACCTCGCTCAAACGGCGACGGGCTGTTACTTTGATAAGTTGGAATTAACACTCTTTAAGGCCAAGGGCATTCGCCAAAAGAAAAATAAGAGTTCGACCTCGCTCGAACGACGACGGGTTGTTATTTACATAAGTTCAAAATAACACCCTTTAAGGCCAAGGGCCTTCGCCAAAAGAAAAAGATAAGTTCGACTTCGCTTGAGCGACGACGGGCTGTTATTTCGTAAGTTTGAAATAACTCTCTTTAAGGCCAAGGGCCTTCGCCAAAAGAAAAAAAGAGGTCGACCTCGCTTGAACGATGACGGGATGTTATTTTGATAAGTTCATAATAACACCCTTTAAGGCCAAGGGTCTTCGCCAGAAGAAAAATAAGAGTTTGACCTCGCTAGAACAACGACGGGTTGTTATTTCAATAAGTTCAAAATAACACCCTTTAAGGCCAAGGGCCTTCGCCAAAAGAAAAAGAAGAGTTCGACCTTGCTTGAGCAATGACGGGTTGTTATTTCGATAAGTTTCAACTAACACCCCTTAAGGCAAGGGCTTTCGCCAAAAGAAAAAGAAGAGTTCGACCTCGCTCGAACAACGATGGGCTGTTATTTCGATAAGTTCCAAATAACACCCTTTAAGGCCAACGTCCTTCACCAAAAGAAAAAGAACAGTTCGACCTCGCTCGAATAATGACGGGCAGTTATTTCGATAAGTTCGAAATAACACCCTTTAAGGCCAAGGGCCTTCGCCAAAAGAAAAAAGAAGAGTTCGAATTTGCTCAAACGACGAAAGGTTGTTATTTTGATATGTTCGAAATAACACCCTTTAAGGCCAAGGGTTTCTCTAAAGGAAAAAGAAGAGTTCGACCTTGCTCGAGCGATGAAAGGCAATTATTTCGATAAGTTCGAAATAACACCCTTCAAGGCCAAGAGCCTTCGCCAAAAGAAAAAAAAGAGTTCAACCTCGCTCGAACGACGACGGGCTGTTACTTTGATAAGCTCAAAATAATACCCTTTAAGGCCAAGGGCATTCGCCAAAAGAAAAAGAATAGTTCGACTTTGTTCGAGCGACGATGTGCTGTTATTTTGATAAGTTCGAAATAACACCCTTTAAGTCCAAGATTCTTCGTCAAAAGAAAAAGAAGAGTTCGACCTTGCTCGAACGACAATGGTCTGTTATTTCGATAAGTTCGAAATAACACCGTTTAAGGCCAACGTCCTTCGCCAAAAGAAAAAGAAGTGTTCGACCTCGCTCGAACGACAACGGCCTGTTACTTTGATAAGTTGGAATTAACACTCTTTAAGTCCAAGGGACTTTGACAAAAGAAAAAAAAGAGTTCGACGTCGCTAAAGCGACAATGGATTGTTATTTCAATATGTTTGAAATAACACCTTTAAGGCCAAGGGCATTCGCCAAAAGAAAAATAAGAGTTCGACATCGCTCGAACGACAACGGATTGTTATTTACATAAGTTCAAAATAACACCCTTTAAGGACAAGGGCCTTCGCCAAAAGAAAAAGATAAGTTCGACCTCGCTCGAGCGACGACGGGCTGTTATTTCGATAAGTTTGAAATGACACTCTTTAAGGCCAAGGGCCTTCGCCAAAAGAAAAAAAAGTGGTCGACATCGCTCGAACGATGACGGGATGTTATTTCGATAAGTTCGTAATAACACCCTTTAAGGCCAAGGGTCTTCGCCAAAAGAAAAAGAAGAGTTGGACCACCCTAGAACAACGGCGGGTTGATATTTCGATAAGTTCAAAATAACACCCTTTAAGGCTAAGGTCCTTCGCCAAAAGAAAAAGAAGAGTTCGACCTCGCTTGAGCGATGTCGGGCTGTTATTTCGATAAGTTTGAAATAACACCCCTTAAGGCAAGGGCCTTCGCCAAAAGAAAAAGAAGAGTTCGACCTTGCTCGAATGACGACGAGATGTTATTTCGATAAGTTCGTAATAACACCCTTTAAGGCCAAGGACCTTCGCCAAAATAAAAAGAAGAGTTCGACCTCGCTCGAACGACGACGGGTTGTTATTTTGATATGTTCAAAATAACAACCTCTAAGGTCAAGGGCCTACGCCGAAGGAAAAAGAAGAGTTCGACCTCGCTCGAGCGACGACGGGCTGTTATTTCGATAAGTTAGAAATAACACCCTTTAAAGCCAAGGGCCTTCGCCAAAAGAAAAAGAAGTGTTCGACCTCAATCGAACTAGGACATGCTATTATTTCGATAAGTTCGAAATAACACCCTTTAAGGCCATTGGCCTTCGCTAAAAGAAAAAGAAAAGTTTGACCTCGCTCGAGCGATGAAGGGTTGTTATTTTGATAAGTTCGAAAAAACACCCTTTAAGGCCAAGGGTCTTCGCCAAAAGAAAAAGAAGAGTTCGACCTTGCTTGAACGACGACGGGATGTTATTCTGATAAGTTTGAAATATCTCCCTCTAAGGCCAAGGGCTTTCGCCAAAGGAAAAACAGTAGTTCGATCACGCTCGAGCGATGACGGCTGTTATTTCGATAAGTTCGAAATAACACCATTTAAGGCCAAGAGCATTCGCCAAAAGAAAAATAAGAGTTCGACCTCGCTCGAATGACGATGGGTTATTATTTGGATAAGTTCGAAATAACACCCTTTAATGCTAAGGGCCTTCGCCAAAATAAAAAGAAGTGTTTGACCTCGCTCGAGCGACAACAGGCTGTTATTTCGATAAGTTGGAACTAATACCCATTAAGGCTAAGGGCCTTCGCCAAAAGAAACAGAAGAGTTCGACTTCGCTCGAACGACGATGGGCTGTTATTTTGATAATTTCAAAATAACACCCTTTAAGGCCAAGGTCAATCGCCAAAAAAAAAGAAGAGTTCAACCTAACTCGAACGACGAGAGGCTGTTATTTTGATAATTTCGAAATAACACCCTTTAAGGACAATGACCTTCGACAAAAGAAAAATAAAAGTTCGACCTCGCTCGAGCGATGGCGGGCTGTTATTTCGATAAGTTTGAAATCACACCCTTTAAGGCCAAGGGCCTTTGCAAAAAGAAAAAGAAAAATTCAACGAGGACGGGCTGTTATTTTCGATAAGTTTGAAATAACACCCTTTAAGGCCAATGGCCTTCGCCAAAAGAAAAAGAAGGGTTCGACCATGCTCGAACAACGACGGGCTGTTATTTTGATAAGTTTGAAATAACACCCTTTAAGGCCAACGACATTCGCAAAAAGAAAAATAAGAGTTCTACCTTGCTCGAACGACGACGGGCTATTATTTTGATAAGTTCAAAATAGAATCCTCTAAGGCAAAGGCCCTTCGCCAAAGGAAAAAGAAGAGTTTGACCTCGCTTGAGCGACGATGGGGTGTTTTTTTGATAAGTTCAAAATAACGCCTTTAAGGCCAAGGGCCTTCGCCCAAAAAAAAAGAAGAGTTCGACCTAACTCGAACGATGAGAGGCTGTTATTTTGACAATTTCGAAATAACACCCTTTAAGGACAATGACCTTCGCCAAAATAAAAATAAAAGTTCGACCTTGCTCGAGCGATGGCGGGCTGTTATTTCGATAAGTTCGAAATCACACCCTTTAAGGCCAAGGGCCTTCGCCAAAAGAAAAAGAAGAATTCAACCTCGCTCGAACGACAACGGGCAGTTATTTCGATAAATTCGAAATAAGACACTTTAAGGCCAAGGGCCTTCACCAAAAGAAAAAGAAGAGTTCGACCTCGCTCGAGCGACGACGGGATGTTATTTCGATAAGTTCAAAATAGCACTCATTAAGGCCAAGGGCCTTCGCCAAAAGAAAAAAAAGAGGTCAACATCGCTTGAGCGACGACGGGCTATTATTTCGATAAGTTCAAAATAACACCCTTTAAGGCGATGGTCCTTCGCCAAAAGAAAAAGAAGAGTTCGACCTCGCTCGAACGATGATGGGTTGTTATTTCTATAAGTTGGAAATAACACCCTTTAAGGCCAACGGACTTTGCCAAAAGAAAAAGTTATTTTGATAAGTTAACACCCTTTAAGGCCAAGGGCCTTCGCCAAAAGAAAAAAAGAAGAGTTCCACCCTGCCCAAACAACGACGGGTTGTTATTTCGATAAGTTCGAAATAACACGCTCTAAGACATAGGGTTTTGCCAAAGGAAAAAGAAGAGTTCGACCTCGCTCGTGTGATAAAAGTATGTTATTTCGATAAGTTCAAAATAACACCCATTAAGGCCAAGAGCCTTAGCCAAAAAAAAAAGAGTTCGACCTCGCTCGAACGACGACGGGCTGTTATTTTGATAAGCTCAAAATAATACCCTTTAAGACTAAGAGCCTTCGCCAAAAGAAAAAGAATAGTTCGACCTCGCTCGAGCGACGATGGGCTGTTATTTCGATAAGTTCGAAATAACATCCTCTAAGGGCAAGGGTCTTCGCCAAAGGAAAAAGAAGAGTTCGACCTCGCTCGAGTGACGACAGGCTGTTATTTAGATCAGTTCGAAATAACACCCTTTAAGGCCAAGGGCCTTCGCCAAAATAAAAAGAAGAGTTGGACCTCACTCGAACGACGACAGGCTGTTATTTTGATAATTTTGAAATAACACCCTTTAAGGCCAATGGCCTTCGCCAAAAGAAAAAGGAAAGTCTGATCTCGCTCGAGCGATGACGGGATGTTATTTTGATAAGTTCGAAATAACACCCTTTAAGGCCAAGGGCCTTCGCCAAAAGAAAAAGAAGAGTTCGACCTCGCTCGAACGACAACAGGCTATTATTTTGATAAGTTCGAAATAACCCCTTTTAAGGCCAAGGGCCTTCGCCAAGAGAAAAAGAAGAGTTCGATCTCGTTCGAATGACGACTGGCAGTTATTTCGATAAGTTCGAAATAACCCCTTTTAAGGCCAAGGGCCTTCGCCAAGAGAAAAAGAAGAGTTCGATCTCGTTCGAATGACGACTGGCAGTTATTTCGATAAGTTCGAAATAACCCCTTTTAAGGCCAAGGGCCTTCGCCAAGAGAAAAAGAAGAGTTCGATCTCGTTCGAATGACGACTGGCAGTTATTTCGATAAGTTCGAAATAACCCCTTTTAAGGCCAAGGGCCTTCGCCAAGAGAAAAAGAAGAGTTCGATCTCGTTCGAATGACGACTGGCAGTTATTTCGATAAGTTCGAAATAACCCCTTTTAAGGCCAAGGGCCTTCGCCAAGAGAAAAAGAAGAGTTCGATCTCGTTCGAATGACGACTGGCAGTTATTTCGATAAGTTCGAAATAACCCCTTTTAAGGCCAAGGGCCTTCGCCAAGAGAAAAAGAAGAGTTCGATCTCGTTCGAATGACGACTGGCAGTTATTTCGATAAGTTCGAAATAACCCCTTTTAAGGCCAAGGGCCTTCGCCAAGAGAAAAAGAAGAGTTCGATCTCGTTCGAATGACGACTGGCAGTTATTTCGATAAGTTCGAAATAACCCCTTTTAAGGCCAAGGGCCTTCGCCAAGAGAAAAAGAAGAGTTCGATCTCGTTCGAATGACGACTGGCAGTTATTTCGATAAGTTCGAAATAACCCCTTTTAAGGCCAAGGGCCTTCGCCAAGAGAAAAAGAAGAGTTCGATCTCGTTCGAATGACGACTGGCAGTTATTTCGATAAGTTCGAAATAACACCCTTTAAGGCCAAGGGCCTTCGCCAAAAGAAAAAGAAGAGTTCGACCTCGCTCGAACGACAACAGGCTATTATTTTGATAAGTTCGAAATAACACCTTTTAAGGCCAAGGGCCTTCGCCAAAAGAAAAAGAAGAGTTCGACCTCACTCGAGCGACGACGAGCTGTTATTTCGATAAGTTCAAAATAACACCCTTTAAGGCCAAGGGCCTTCGCCAAGAGAAAAAGAAGAGTTCGACCTCCCTCGAACGACGATGTGATGTTATTTCTATAAGTTCGAAATAACACCCTTTAGGGCCAATGACCTTTGACAAAAGAAAAAGAAGAGTTCGATCTCGTTCGAATGACGACTGGCAGTTATTTCGATAAGTTTAAAATAACACCCTTTAAGGCCAAGGACCTTCGCCAAAAGAAAAAGAAGAGTTTGACCTCGCTCGAGCGACGACGGGCTATTATTTTAATAAGTTCGAAATAACACTCTTTAAGGCCAAGGGCATTCGCCAAAAGAAAAAAAAAGGTCGACCTTGCTCGAATGACGACGGGATGTTATTTCGATAAGTTCGTAATAACGCCCTTTAAGGCCAAGGGACTTCGCCAAAATAAAAAGAAGAGTTCGACCTCGCTCGAACGACGATGGGTTGTTATTTCGATAAGTTCGAAATAACACCCTCTAAGGCCAAGGGCCTTCGCCGAAGGAAAAAGAAGAGTTCAACCTTGCTCGAGCGACGACGAGCTGTTATTTCGATAACTTCGAAATAACACCCTTTAAGGCCAAGGGCCTTCGCCAAACGTAAAAGAAGTGTTCGACTTAATCGAAGGACGACATGCTATTATTTCGATAAGTTCAAAATAACACTCTTTAAGGCCAATGGCCTTCGCTAAAAGAAAAAGAAAAGTTCGAACTCGCTCGAGCGATGAAGGGTTGTTATTTCGATAAGTTCGAAATAACACCCGTTAAGGCCAAGGGCCTTCGCCAAATGAAAAAGAAGAGTTCGACCTTGCTTGAATGACGACGGGTTGTTATTTTGATAAGTTTTAAATATCTCCCTCTAAGGCTGAGGGCCTTCGCCAAAGGAAAAAGAATAGTTCGAACTCGCTCGAGCGACGACGGCTGTTATTTTGATAAGTTCGAAATAACACCCTTTAAGGCCAAGGGAATTTGCCAAAAGAATAAGAAGAGTTCGACCTCGCTCAAATGATGATGGGTTATTATTTCGATAAGTTTGAAATAACACCTTTTAAGGCCAAGGGCCTTCACCAAAATAAAAAGAAATTTTTGACCTCGCTCGAGTGACAACAGGTTGTTATTTCAATAAGTTAGAACTAATACCCATTAAGGCCAAGGGCCTTCGCCAAAAGTAATAGAAGAGTTCGACCTCGATCGAACGACGATGGGCTGTTATTTCGATAAGTTCAAAATAACACCCTTTAAGGCAAGGTCCATCGCCAAAAGAAAAAAGAAGAGTTCAACCTCTCTCAAACGACGACGGGTTGTTATTTCGATAAGTTCGAAATAACACTCTCTAAGGCCAAGTGTTTCGCCAAAGGAAAAAGAAGAGTTCGACCTCGCACGAGCGATGGAAGGCTGTTATTTTGATAAGTTCGAAAAAACACCCTTTAAGACTAAGAGGCTTCGCCAAAAGAAAAAGAAGAGTTCAACGAGGACAGGCTGTTATTTTCGATAAGTTCAAAATAACACCCTTTAAGGCCAATGGCCTTCGCCAAAAGAAAAAGAAGGGTTCAACCATGCTCGAACGACGACGGGCTGTTATTTCGATAAGTTTGAAATAACACCCTTTAAGGCCAACAACCTTCGCCAAAAGAAAAATAAGAGTTCTACCTTGCTCGAACGACGACGGGCTATTATTTCGATAAATTCAAAATAACATCCCCTAAGGCAAAGGGTGTTCGCCAAAAGAAAAAGAAGAGTTGGACCTCGCTCGAGCGACGACGGGCTGTTATTTTGATAAGTTCAAAATAACACCCTTTAAGGCCAAGGGCCTTCGCCAAAAGAAAAAGAAGAGTTCGACCTAACTCGAACGACGAGAAGTTGTTATTTTGATAATTTCGAAATAACACCCTTTAAGGACAATGGCCTTCGCCAAAAGAAGAAAAAAAAGTTCGACCTCGCTCGAGCGATGGCGGGCTGTTATTTCGATAAGTTCGAAATAACACCATTTAAGGCCAAGGGCCTTCGCCAAAAGAAAAAGAAGAATTTGACCTCGCTCGAACGACAACAGGCAGTTATTTCGATAAATTTGAATGGACCCTTTAAGGCCATGGCCCTTCACCAAAAGAAAAAGAAGAGTTCAACCTCGCTCGAGCGACGACAGAATGTTATTCCGATAAGTTCGAAATAGCACTCTTTAAGTCCAAGGGCCTTCGCCAAAAGTAAAAAAAGAGCTCGACATTGCTTGAGCGACGACGACCTATTATTTCGATAAGTTCAAAATATCACCCCTTAAGGCAAAGGTCCTTCGCCAAAAGAAAAACAAGAGTTCGACCTCGCTCGAACGACGATGGGCTGTTATTTCTATAAGTTCGAAATAACACCCTTTAAGGCCAACGGCCTTTGCCAAAAGAAAAAGAAGAGTTCGACCTCGTTCGAACGACGACGGGCAGTCATTTTGATAAGTTCGAAATAACACCCTTTAAGGCCAAGGGCCTTCTCCAAAAGAAAAAAAGAAGAGTTCCACCTCGCTCAAACGACGGCGGGTTGTTATTTCGATAAGTTCGAAATAACACACTCCAAGACCAAGGGTTTCGACGAAGGAAAAAGAAGAGTTCGACCTCGCTCATGTGATGAAAGGTTGTTATTTCGATAAGTTCGAAATAAGACCCATTAAGGCCAAGAGACTTCGCTAAAAAAAAGAGTTCGACCTCGCTCGAACGACGACGGGCTGTTATTTTGATAAGCTCAAAATAATACCCTTTAAGGCCAAGGGCCTTTGCCAAAAGAAAAAGAATAGTTCGACCTCGCTCGAGCGACGACGGGCTGTTATTTCGATAAGTTCGAAATAACATCCTCTAAGGCCAAGGGCCTTCGCCAAAGAAAAAAGAAGAGTTCGACCTCGCTCGAGCGACGACGGGCTGTTATTTCGATCAGTTCAAAATAACACCCTTTAAGGCCAAGGGCCTTCGCCAAAATAAAAAGAAGAATTTGACCTCACTCGAACGACGACGGGCTGTTATTTCGATAAGTTTGAAATAACACCCTTTAAGGCCAAGGGCCTTCGCCAAAAGAAAATGAAAAGTTCAACCTCGCTCGAACGACGACGGGCTGTTATTTTGATAAGTTTGAAATAACACCCTTTAAGGCCAAGGGCCTTCGCCAAAACAAAAAGAAGAGTTCGACCTCGCTCGAGCGACGATGGGCTGTTATTTCGATATGTTCAAAATAACACCATTTAAGGCCAAGGACCTACTCCAAAAAAAAAAGAAGAGTTTGACCTCGCTTGAACGACGATGGGCTATTATTTCTATAAGTTCGAAATAACACCCTTTAGGGCCAACGAACTTTGACAAAAGAAAAAGAAGAGTTCGACCTCGTTCGAATGACGACGGGCAGTTATTTTGATAAGTTCGAAATATTACCCTTTAAGGCCAAGGGCCTTCGCCAAAAGAAAAAAGAAGAGTTCGACCTCGCTCAAACAACGACGGGTTGTTATTTCAATAAGTGCGAAATAATACGCTCTAAGGCCAAGGGTTTCACCAAAGGAAAAAGAAGAGATCGACCTCGCTCGAGAGATGAAAGGTTGTTATTTTGATAAGTTCGAAATAAATCCCTTTAAGGCCAAGAGCATTCGCCAGAGGAAAAAGAAGAGTTCGACCTCGCTCGAACGACGACAGGCTGTGATTTTGATAAGCCCAAAATAATACCTTTTAAGGCCAAGGGCCTTCGCCAAAAGAAAAAGAATAGGTCGACCTCGTTCGATCGACGACAGGTTGTTATTTTGATAAGTTCAAAATAACGCCCTATAAGTCCAAGGGCATTCACCAAAAGAAAAAGAAGAGTTCGACCTCGCTCGAACATCAACAGGGTGTTATTTCGATAAGTTCGAAATAACACCCTCTAAGGCCAATGGCCTTCGCCAAAGGAAAAAGAAGAGTTCGACCTTGCTCGAACAACAACGAACTGTTATTTCGATAAGTTTGAAATAACACCCTTTAAGGCCAAGGGCCTTCACCAAAAGAAAAAGAGGAGTTTGACCTCGCTCGAACGATGACGGGCTGTTATTTCGTTAAGTTTGAAATAACACCCTTTAAGGCCAAAGGCCTTCGCCAAAATAATAAGAACAGTTCGATCTCGCTCGAGCAACGACGGGTTGTATGTTCGATAAGTTCGAAATAACACCCTTTAAAGCCAAGGGCCTTCACCAAAAGAAAAATAAGAGTTTGACCTCGCTAAAGCGACGATGGGCTGTTATTTCGATAAGTTCGAAATAACACCCTTTAAGGCCAAGGGCCTTTGCCATAATAAAAAGAAGAGTTCAATGAGGACGGGCTATTATTTTTGATAAGTTCGAAATAACACCCTTTAAGGCCAAGGGCCTTTGCCAAAATAAAAAGAAGAGTTTGACCTCGCTCGAATGACGATGGGTTGTCATTTCGACAAGTTATAAATAACACCCTTTAAGTCCAACAACCTTCGCCAAAAAAAAAAGAAGGGTTCGACCGTGCTCGAATGACGACGGGTTGTTATTTCGATAAGATTGAAATAACACCCTTTAAGGCCAACGACATTCGCCAGAAGAAAAATAAGAGTTTGACCTTGCTCGAATGACGACGGGTTGTTATTTCGATATGTTCGAAATAACATCCTCTAAGGCCAAGGGCCTTCGCCAAAGGAAAAATAAGAGTTCAACCTCGATCGAACAACGACGGGCTGTTATTTTGATAAGTTCGAAATAACACCCTTTAAGGCCACGGGCCTTCGACAAAAGAAAAAGAAGAGTTCGACCTTGCTAAAATAATGACGGGCTATTATGTCGATAGTTCTAAATAACACTCTCTAAGGCTAAGGGCCTTCGCCAAATAAAATGAAGAGTTCGCCCTCGCTCGAACGACGACGGGCTGCTATTTTGCTATGTTCGAAATAACACCCTTTAAGGCCAAGGGCCTTCGCCAAAAGAAAAAGAAGAGTTCGACCTCCCTAAAACGATGACGGGCTATTATTTCGATAGTTCTAATTAACACCCTCTAAGGCTAAGGGCCTTCGCCAAATAAAAAGAAGAGTTCGCCCTCGCTCGAACGACGACGGGCTGCTATTTCGATAAGTTCAAAATAACACACTCTAAGGCCAAGGGCCTTTGCCAAAGGAAAAAGAAGAGTTCGACCTTGCTCGAGCGATGACGGGCTGTTATTTTCGATAAGTTTGTAATAACATCCTTTAAGGCTAAGGGCCTTCACCAAAAGAAAAAGGAGAGTTCGACCTCGCTCGAATGACGACGGGTTGTAATTTCGATAAGTTCGAAATAACACCCTTTAAGTCCAAGGGTTTTGCCAAAAGAAAAAAAAGAGTTCGAGCTCGCTCGAGCGATGAAAGGATGTTACTTCGATAAGTTTGACATAACACCTTTTAAGGCCAAGAGCCTTCGCCAAAATAAAAAGAAGAGTTCTACCTCGCTCGAACGATGACGGGCAGTTATTTTGATATGCTCAAAATAATACCCTTTAAGGCCAAGGGCCTTCGCCAAAAGAAAAAGAATAGTTAGACCTCGCTCGAGCGACTACGGGCTGTTATTTTGGTAAGTTTGAAATAACACCCTTTTAGTCCAAGGGCCTTCGCCAAAAGAAAAAGAAGAGTTCGACCTTGCTCGAACGACAACGTGCTGTTATTTCGATAAGTTCGAAATAACACTCTTTAAGGCCAAGGGCCTTCGCCAAAAGAAAAAGAAGAGTTCGACCTTGCTCGAACGACAACGTGCTGTTATTTCGATAAGTTCGAAATAACACTCTTTAAGGCCAAGGGCCTTCGCCAAAAGAAAAAGAAGAGTTCGACCTTGCTCGAACGACAACGTGCTGTTATTTCGATAAGTTCGAAATAACACTCTTTAAGGCCAAGGGCCTTCGCCAAAAGAAAAAGAAGAGTTCGACCTTGCTCGAACGACAACGTGCTGTTATTTCGATAAGTTCGAAATAACACTCTTTAAGGCCAAGGGCCTTCGCCAAAAGAAAAAGAAGAGTTCGACCTTGCTCGAACGACAACGTGCTGTTATTTCGATAAGTTCGAAATAACACTCTTTAAGGCCAAGGGCCTTCGCCAAAAGAAAAAGAAGAGTTCGACCTTGCTCGAACGACAACGTGCTGTTATTTCGATAAGTTCGAAATAACACTCTTTAAGGCCAAGGGCCTTCGCCAAAAGAAAAAGAAGAGTTCGACCTTGCTCGAACGACAACGTGCTGTTATTTCGATAAGTTCGAAATAACACTCTTTAAGGCCAAGGGCCTTCGCCAAAAGAAAAAGAAGAGTTCGACCTTGCTCGAACGACAACGTGCTGTTATTTCGATAAGTTCGAAATAACACTCTTTAAGGCCAAGGGCCTTCGCCAAAAGAAAAAGAAGAGTTCGACCTTGCTCGAACGACAACGTGCTGTTATTTCGATAAGTTCGAAATAACACTCTTTAAGGCCAAGGGCCTTCGCCAAAAGAAAAAGAAGAGTTCGACCTTGCTCGAACGACAACGTGCTGTTATTTCGATAAGTTCGAAATAACACTCTTTAAGGCCAAGGGCCTTCGCCAAAAGAAAAAGAAGAGTTCGACCTTGCTCGAACGACAACGTGCTGTTATTTCGATAAGTTCGAAATAACACTCTTTAAGGCCAAGGGCCTTCGCCAAAAGAAAAAGAAGAGTTCGACCTTGCTCGAACGACAACGTGCTGTTATTTCGATAAGTTCGAAATAACACTCTTTAAGGCCAAGGGCCTTCGCCAAAAGAAAAAGAATAGTTCGACCTCGCTCGAGTGACGACGGGCTGTTATTATGATAAGTTCGAAATAACACTCTTTAAGGCAAAGGTCCTTCGCCAAAAGAAAAAAAAGAGGTCGACATCGCTTGAGCGACGACATGTTGTTATTTCGATAAGTTCAAAATAACACCCTTTAAGGCCAAGGGCCTTCACCAAAAGAAAAAGAAGAGTTCGACCTCGCTCGAACAACGATGGGTTGTTATTTATATAAGCTCGAAATAACACCCTTTAAGGCCAACGACCTTTGCCAAAAGAAAAAGAAGAGTTCGACCTTGTTCGAACGATGACAGGCAGTTATTTTGATAAGTTCAAAATAACACCCTTTATGTCCAAGGACCTTCGCCAAAAGAAAAAAAAGAAGAGTTGCTCCTCGCTCAAACGACGACGGGTTGTTATTTCGATAAGTTCGAAATAACACCCTTTAAGGCCAGGGGCCTTTGACAAAAGAAAAAGAAGAGTTCAACCTCGCTAAAACGACAACGGACTATTATTTCAATAGTTCTAAATAACACTCTCTAAGGCTAAGGGCCTTCGCCAAATAAAATGAAGAGTTCGCCCTCGCTCGAACGACGACAGGCTGCTATTTTGCTAAGTTCGAAATAACACCCTTTAAAGCCAGGGGCCTTCGCCAAAAGAAAAAGAAGAGTTTATCCTGGCTAAAACGACGACGGTCTATTATTTCAATAGTTCTAAATAACACCCTCTAAGGCTAATGGCCTTCGTCAAATAAAAAGAAGAGTTCGCCCTCGCTCGAACGACGACGGGCTGCTTTTTCGATAAGTTCAAAATAACAACCTCTAAGGCCAAGGGCCTTCGCCAAAGGAAAAAGAAGAGTTCGACCTTGCTCGAGCGACGACGGGCTGTTATTTTCGATAGGTTCATAATAATTCCCTTTAAGGCTAAGGACGTTCGCCAAAAGAAAAAGAAGAGTTCGACCTCGCTCGAATGATGACGGGTTGTTATTTCGATAAGTTTGAAATAACACCCTTTAAGGCCAAGGGTTTTGCCAAAGGAAAAAGAAGAGTTCGACCTCGTTCGAGCGATGAAAGGATGTTACTTCGATAAGTTCGACATAACACCTTTTAAGGCCAAGAGCCTTCGCCAAAATAAAATGAAGAGTTCTACCTCGCTCGAACGACGATGAGCAGTTATTTTGATATGCTCAAAATAATACCCTTTAAGGCCAAGGGCCTTCGCCAAAAGAAAAATAATATTTAGACCTCGCTCGAGCGACAACGGGCCGTTATTTTGATAAGTTTGAAATAACACCCTTTTAGTCCAAGGGACTTCGCCAAAAGAAAAGGAAAAGTTCGACCTTGCTCGAACGACAACGTGCTGTTATTTCGATAAGTTTGAAATAACACTCTATAAGGCCAAGGGCCTTCGCCAAAAGAAAAAGAATAATTCGACCTCGCTAGAGCAACGACGGGTTGTTATTTCGATAAGTTCGAAATAACACTCTTTAAGGCAAAGGGCCTTCGCTAAAAGAAAAAAAAGAGGTCGACATCGCTTAAGCGACTACAGGCTGTTATTTCGATAAGTTCAAAATAACACCCTTTAAGGCCAAGGTCCATCGCCAAAAGAAAAATAAGGGTTCGACCATGCTCGAACGACGACGAGGTGTTATTTCGATAAGATTGAAATAACACCATTTAAGGCCAAAGACCTTCGCCAGAAGAAAAATAAGAGTTTGACCTTGCTCGAATGACGACGGGCTATTATTTCGATAAGTTCGAAATAACATCCTCTAAGGCCAAGGGCCTTCTCCAAAGGAAAAAGAAGAGTTCGACCTCGCTCAAACAACGACGGGTTGTTATTTTGATAAGTTCAAAATAACACCCTTTAAGTCCAGGGGCCTTCGACAAAAGAAAAAGAAGAGTTCAACCTCGCTAAAACGACGACGGACTATTATTTCGATAGTTCTAAATAACACTCTCTAAGGCTAAGGGCCTTCGCCAAATAAAATGAAGAGTTTGCCCTCGCTCGAACGACGACGGGCCGCTATTTTGTTAAGTTCGAAATAACACCCTTTAAGGCCAGGGGTCTACGCCAAAATAAAAAGAAGAGTTCGACCTCACTAAAACGACGACGGGCTATTATTTTGATAGTTCCAAATAACACCCTCTAAGGCTAAGGGCCTTCGCCAAATAAAAAGAAGAGTTCGCCCTCGCTCGAACGATGACGGGCTGCTATTTCGATAAGTTCAAAATAACACCCTCTAAGGCCAAGGGCCTTCGTCAAAGGAAAAAGAAGAGTTTGACCTTGCTCGAGCGACGACGGGCTGTTATTTTCGATAAGTTCGTAATAACACCCTTTAAGGCTAAGGGCCTTCGCCAAAAGAAAAAGAAGAGTTCGACCTCGCTCGAATGACAACGGGTTGTTATTTCGATAAGTTCGAAATAACACCCTTTAAGGCCAAGGGTTTCGCCAAAGAAAAAAGAAGAGTTCGACCTCGCTCGAGCGATGAAAGGATATTACTTCGATACGTTCAACATAACACCCTTTAAGGCCAAGAGCCTTCGCCAAAATAAAAAGAAGAGTTCTACCTCGCTCGAACGACGACGGGCAGTTATTTTGATATGCTCAAAATAATACCCTTTAAGGCCATGGGCCTTCGCCAAAAGAAAAAGAATAGTTAGACCTCGCTCGAGCGACTACGGTCTGTTATTTTGATAAGTTTGAAATAACACCCTTTTAGTCCAAGGGCCTTCACCAAAAGAAAAAGCAGAGTTCGACCTTGCTCGAACGACAACGTGCTGTTATTTCGATAAGTTCGAAATAACACTCTTTAAGGCCAAGGGCCTTCGCCAAAAGAAAAAGAATAGTTCGACCTCGCTCGAGCGACGACGGGCTGTTATTTCGATAAGTTCGAAATAACACTCTTTAAGGCAAAGGGCCTTCGTCAAAAGAAAAAAAAAAGGTCGACATCGCTTGAGCGACGATGGGCTGTTATTTCGATAAGTTCAAAATAACACCCTTTAAGTCCAAGGGCCTTCGCCAAAAGAAAAAGAAGAGTTCGACCTCGCTCGAATAACGATGGGTTGTTATTTCTATAAGTTCGAAATAACACACTTTAAGGCCAACGGCCTTTGCCAAAGGAAAATTAAAAATTTCGAAATAACACGCTCTAAGCCCAAGTGTTTCGCCAAAGGAAAAAGAAGAGTTCGACCTCGCTCGAGCGATGAAAGGTTGTTATTTTTATAAGTTCGAAATAACACCCATTACGTCTATGAGCCTTCGCCAAAAGAAATAGAAGAGTTCGACCTCGCTCAAACGACGACGGGCTATTATTTTGATAAGCTGAAAATAATAACCTTTAAGGCCAAGGGCCTTCGCCAAAAGAAAAAGAATAGTTTGACCTCGCTCGAGTGACGACGAGTTGTTATTTTGATAAGTTTGAAATAACATCCTCTAAGGCCCAGTGCCTTTACCAAAAGAAAAAGAAGAGTTCGACCTCGCTCGAGCGACGACGGGACGTTATTTCGATCAGTTTGAAATAACACCCTTTAAGGCCAAGGGCCTTCGCCAAAAGAAAAAGAAGAGTTCGACCTCACTCGAACGACGACAGGCTGTTATTTTGATAATTTTGAAATAACACCCTTTAAGGCCAATGGCCTCCGCCAAATGAAAATTAAAAATTTGACCTTGCTCGAGCGATGACGGGCTGTTATTTCGATAAGTTCGAAATAACACCCTTTAAAGCCAAGGGCCTTCGACAAAGGAAAAAGGAGAGTTCAACCTCGCTCGAACGACGACGGGCTGTTATATTGGTAAGTTCGATATAACACCCTTTAAGGCCAGGGGCCTTCGCCAAAAGAAAAAGAAGAATTCGACCTCGCTAAAACAATGACGGGCTATTATTTTGATTGTTCTAAATAACACTCTCTGAGGCCAAGGGCCAAGGGCCTTTGCCAAAAGAAAAAGAAGAGATCGCCCTCGCTCGAACGACCACGGGATGCAATTATGATAAGTTTGAAATAACACCCTCTATAGCCAAGGGCCTTCGCCTCGCTAGAGTGACGACGGGCTGTTATTTTCGATAAGTTCGAAATAACACCCTTTAAGGCCAAGGACCTTCGCCAAAATAAAAAAAGGAGTTCGACCTCGCTCGAATGACGACGGGCTGTTAGTTCGATAAGTTCGAAATAACAGCCTTTAAGGCCAACAGTCTTCACCAAAAGAAAAAGAAGAGTTCGGCCTCGCTTGAACAACGACGGGCTGTTATTTCGATAAGTTCGAAATAACACCCTCTATAGCAAAGGGCCTTCTCCAAAGCAAAAAGAAGATTTGGACATCGCTCGAACGACGACGGGTTGTTATTTTGATAAGTTTGAAATAACACCCTTTAAGCACAAGGGCCTTCGCCAAAAGAAAAAGAAGAGTTCGACCTCACTTGAACGATTATGGGCTATTATTTCGATAGTTCAAAATAACACCCTATAAGGCCAAGGGCCTTCGTCAAAGGAAAAAGAAGAGTTCAACCTCGCTTGAACGATGACGGGTTGCGATTTCGATAAGTTTGAAATAACACCTTTAAGGCCAAGGGCCTTCACGAAAAGAAAAAGAAGAGTTCGACCTCGCTCTAACGATGACGGGTTTTTATTTCGATAAGTTTGAAATAACACCCTCTAAGGCCAAGGGCCTTCGCCAAAGGATAAATCAGAGATGGACCTCGCTCGAACGACGACGGACTGTTATTTTGATAAGTTCGAAATAACACCCTTTAAGGGCAAGGGCCTTCGCCAAAAGAAAAATAAGAGTTCGACCTCGCTTGAACGACGACGGGCTATTTTTTGATAGTTTGAAATAACACCCTCTAAGGCCAAGGGCCTTCGTCAAAGGAAAAAGAAGAGTTTGACCTCGCTCGAACGACTACGGGTTTTTATTTCGATATGCTAGAAATAACACCCTTTAAGGCCAAGGACCTTCGCCAAAAGAAAAAGAAGAGTTCGACCTTGCTCTAACAATGACGGGCTATTATTTAGATAAGTTCGAAATAACACCGTTTAAGGCCAAGGGCCTTCGCCAAAAGAAAAAGAAGAGTTCGACCTCGCTCGAATGATGATGGGATATTATTTCGATAAGTTCGAAATAACACCCTTTGAGGCCAAGGGCCTTCGCCAAAAAAAAAAGAGTTCGACCTCGCTTGAACGATGACGAGCTGTTATTTTGATATGTTCGGAATAACACCCTTTAAGGCCAAATGCCTTCGCCAAAGGAAAAAGAAGAGTTCGACCTCGCTCGAATGACGACGGGCCGTTATTTCGATAACTTCAAGATAACACCCTTTAAGACCAAATGCCTTTGCCAAAAGAAAAAGAAGAGTTTGACCTCACTCAAACGACGACGGAATGTTATTTCGATTAGTTTGAAATAACAACCTTTAAGGACAAGGGCCTTCGCCAAAAGAAAAATAAGAGTTCGACCTTAGTCGAAGGACGACGGACTGTTATATCGATAAGTCCAAAATAACACCCTTTAAGGCCAAGGCCCTTCGCCAAAAGAAAAAGAAGAGTTCGACCTCGCTCGAATGACGACGGGCTGTTACTGCGATAAGTTCGAAATGATGCCCTTTAAGGTCGAAAAACACCGGAAGGAAAGAAAAACCGGGACTCTTTGTACGGGCATCTATCTTGCACCAATGCCATAAGCAGTTGAAATAAAAGTGGAGTACATGACAAGTAGCGAAGTAAAGAACACTCATTTGTACAAAGTCACAGTATGGGCTATCTCCACTTACATATGGCCCGAGCCAAACAAAGATAAAAAGCGAACAAACGACAATCAACAGACAAATGAAAATAAAAACAAACAAGGACAATATTCTTCATTCAGCATCATCACCGCCGTCACCATCACCATCACTACCATCATCACTGTCTCCCAGAGGCTCTCCATTACCATTATCCGCATCTTCATTAGCTTCGGGCATCGCTGCATAATACCCACAATTGATGCGAGCCTCACGTACTTTCGCTCGCGCTTCTTCATAAGCAGCCTCAGCCACCGCGCTCGCCTTCCACAAACTCTTATATATATCCTGTTGGGCTTCAGCATAAACCCAGAGCTCATGCATCTGACGGGGAATAGAAGCGGAAGATGACTCAACTTGAGCCAATAATCGCTCATTCTCTGCCTCCAATGCCGCGACCCGATCTCCCAGAATCGACGCCTCCTGATCAATCACGCCGATGCGCTCCTCGAGCTTCGCCTCCCTGAGGGTAGATGTCGCTCTCTCCGACTCCTTCTCGGATTGGAGGACGCGGATGGTGTTCTCCAGGGCCACCGCCCTTGCTGAAGCTTTGGACCAAGCATTCTCGATGCTCTCCAGTTTAGCGACCTTGCTTTCCAGCGCTGCTAATTTCCCCCTCCATTCCACGCCTATCGCCTCGACCCTAGTCAAATTATGATCCATCTTCGATTGCATCAACCTCAATTTCTCCTATAGATGCTCACATTCTGCGGCGACTCCTTTACTCAACTCGAGTTCCGCATCCTTTATTCGAAGTTGCTCCTCGGGCGCACTCTTGCTATGAACAGCTTGTATCAACTCCTAGTCTCTTTTCTCCAACTCCTCACCAAGAGCCCGATTACTAGGGTTCATCCTCAGCCGCTCATGCATCTCGCGGCACCTATTACGGTAGTGATGATACTTCTCCAACATCTTCAAGAAAATCTGGGCCTAGATGTTAGCCCTGCGGATGGTCTCCACTTTTACCAAGTACGTTTGAGAAACACAAAGACAGGCCAGAGTAGTACTACCAAAAATGATGAAGAAATACGATAGGGAAGTATAACGTACCCTCAATCCCATTGTGGCCACCTCATCCATCATATAAGCATCAGGAACAGTCCAAAGAGCCTCATTTTCGGCTTTGGAACATAGCTGGCAGAACGTGAGCATCNCTCGAGCTTCGCCTCCCTGAGGGTAGATGTCGCTCTCTCCGACTCCTTCTCGGATTGGAGGACGCGGATGGTGTTCTCCAGGGCCACCGCCCTTGCTGAAGCTTTGGACCAAGCATTCTCGATGCTCTCCAGTTTAGCGACCTTGCTTTCCAGCGCTGCTAATTTCCCCCTCCATTCCACGCCTATCGCCTCGACCCTAGTCAAATTATGATCCATCTTCGATTGCATCAACCTCAATTTCTCCTATAGATGCTCACATTCTGCGGCGACTCCTTTACTCAACTCGAGTTCCGCATCCTTTATTCGAAGTTGCTCCTCGGGCGCACTCTTGCTATGAACAGCTTGTATCAACTCCTAGTCTCTTTTCTCCAACTCCTCACCAAGAGCCCGATTACTAGGGTTCATCCTCAGCCGCTCATGCATCTCGCGGCACCTATTACGGTAGTGATGATACTTCTCCAACATCTTCAAGAAAATCTGGGCCTAGATGTTAGCCCTGCGGATGGTCTCCACTTTTACCAAGTACGTTTGAGAAACACAAAGACAGGCCAGAGTAGTACTACCAAAAATGATGAAGAAATACGATAGGGAAGTATAACGTACCCTCAATCCCATTGTGGCCACCTCATCCATCATATAAGCATCAGGAACAGTCCAAAGAGCCTCATTTTCGGCTTTGGAACATAGCTGGCAGAACTGCGTCACCAGGTCCTGCCCTTCCTCCAAGAGATTGACACCATAAGGGATTTGTAGAAAATGGGTCGAGCCCCCCAGCATTAACCACTGAACGGGTTATGCCCTCTACAAACATCCTGAGATCGTTAGGGTCTAGTATGACTCTGACTCGTAGTCGTCAATGACCACGTCTTTTACCTTTCAGCACTTGAGGAGGCACGATCCACCATAGAGGACGAGGGTACGTCCAAAACTATAACGGCAGCCCTAGCAGTCTGATTTTCTGCCACGACAGGTTGTTGCTCACCAACAATGGTAGGAACTTCTTATTGCTGATCGCGGGCATTGGCGACTCCAGCGGCCGGTTCCATCCTTACGGAAGGAACGACAACGACACCATCTCCAAAGCCCGTCGTAGGAGAGTCGTCTAGATGAATTACTATTGGGGGAACCGTCTCAAACTCTACCCTCTGTCTCTTTGACGGTACCTCCTTTTCTCCCATCGATGGTGACTCACCCGTTAGGAGAATGACATAGGTCGGAACCTCATCATGAGAAGCGGCCCTCGCAGGAGTAACCAAGGCCGCAGACTCAACTGAAGAAGCCCTCGATGAAGGTCGAGCAGTGGGTACCGCGATAGGGTGAGCAGATGCGCCAGCTGGAAAAAAGCTAACGGAGGAGCCCTCGCTCTCCGCACTCTCCATGGCAACGACAAACAACGCATAAGAGGCTGAACCAAAAAAAGAGAAATACCAGTAGGCAAAGGCGTTATCTCACCTGTAAGGGGCCTGCGCCCGAACCTCTCATGAAAGGTCGACCATGTGCGAGTTCCCACCGTATGGGGAAGTGTGGCCTCTAACCACTTGCGGATGCCTTCGACAGGTGGAGGGGGTAATCTCTTAGCTGTAAAAACATGATAAAGCTTAGTATCTACAAGAAAACGGTCGAACATTTCACTAATTAAAAATACAAACTTACGAGCAAAGTTCAATCTCTCAGGGAATCCCGTTGGGTCCGCCACGATATACTCGGTCCGCACGTAAAAGTAATTCTCGTAGAAATGATGGTTGGTCTTGTCATCCATCTTCACCACCAGACCCCTCGACCCCCGAGACACATGTGAATCATTGACCCACGAATAAGCTGAGGAGCAAAGATGTTGAGCATATGGTCCAAAGTGACCTCACGACCGGCGAGCTCCGCATACTTTAGCAACATAAGGAATAACTTGTACAAATATTGCAAAAGTTGGGCGGGGCACACTTCGTAGAAACGGAAAAAGTCCACCACCAACAAGGGAAGCGAAGTGACACCCTACGGTGAAGGGGTAGGCGTAAAACACGCAGTATTCGGGACGGTCGAAGTGAACTATATCTTTCCCCTCCAACGGTCGCATATCGACGTAATTGGGGATTCCCCATCTTTTTTTTAACTCTACGGTCCCCCTTTCCCTTACGACGGAGGAGATGGGTTCCGGTTCTGCTTCGCCGCTTATGCTGACGTCAATCGCCTCTCTCCCGGGGTGAGGCAAGATTTCAATCACTGAGGGAACTTCCTCATCTTCCACCGCATCTGCCCTTCCGGCGACCCGAGCAGCACTTTTCGGTACCGGATTAGCGGCATGGAGGTTGTCGCGAGAAGAGTCACTAGTCATTTTTAGCAAAAAATCCGCCAAAAAGTAATAAAAAGGAGAGACGAAAGATTTCAGTGAGCAAAAGGGTAAGTAGAGATTCGAGATATCAGAGGAAAAGATATATCTGCAGAACTCTCCCAAGCAAAAAAAATGAAGAAGTGTATCAGTCGAGTAACAAGCTACCCTATTTATAAGAGACATAAATCCCCTGAGCACGAAACCCAATAGCCGCTAAGAGAATCTGATTGGGTATGAAACGTTTCAGTTCCCCTGGAACGTGTGTACTAATGACCATAACCACAAATAATGTATCGATACCCAACGATGTCTCGATTCAGAAACTGTCGTGACGATCTATGGGAATAGACATAACGCCACCAATCCGCCTGAAGACCAAAAAACACAACTAAGGAGTAAAGAGTCGTGAGTCAGATTTCTCTTGAACTCGTAATCATCATGATCTGTCTGCCGAACCCAATAGAATATGGCCTCGATAGACGGATGGACTAACTGTATTGGTCAAAATCTGATTGTCACAACCAGGTCGACCAACATCCCGTCCAAGTAACCAGGTAGCGACAGATAATATAATCACGTCCATGCCCACTTCCTGACGGCCGACGAATCTATAAAAGCAACGTCTGAATGCACGACCAAGATATCTTAGTGGCAATGAGATGCTGAGTCAAAAAGGAGGCAAAGATGCTATAACTATATATAGCCATAGAAAGCTCTCAACAAAGGGGAGGGGTTCCGATTTCTAAAAGGGAAGATAAAGAAAACTTCCTTCTGGTATTCTAAAAGAGGAGGTGGTGACCTCGAGGGATGATGTAAATCTACTCCCTCATTGATTGATGAGAAGGAGAATGTCTAATCTTAATAAGATCTATATCTCTTTCATCTCATATGTAGTCATTGTTGTTAACCTTTCGATCTGGAATTAATTATGTTTGGCTAAGATTTGCCCCTTCATCTTTGATTGATTTATTCAAAAAAGTTTTAGTATCTTTTGAGTCAAACAGTTATAACATAAATTCCAAAAGAGATTAGGAAAAGGATAGGCTTAGGGGTGTATATAAGTCGGGTTGGTTCAAATTTTACAATTACCAAACCAAACCAATTGTGTCGGCTTATTAAATCTAAAGACCAAATCAAACCAGTAAAACTCGGGTTTTTCAATCTCGATTTTTTTTGGGTTTTCAAGTTATTCGTGTTTTTTCAGAGTTTTTTTCCCGATAAAATCTTCGTAGCACAAAACATATAACTTGTGCTCAAAATATTTCTTTAATCCTAGTAAGATGCAACTCTATAAGGTATTTTCTAAGAAAATAATACAAAATATAAGATCTGTCATGGCATTATCCTAGAATATTCAACAATTAAAATAATAAAATTATGTAGTATAAATATTGCTAATTAAAAATTCATAATAAAAATAAACATAATCTAAAGGATCTAAGTCATGCTAAAATAAGTTGACTAATAAGGGAGTACTAATTACACGACTAAACGCTAAAGAAAAATAAAAATAGGTTATGCATTTTTATCTAAATTATTGCAAAACAAAAAATAGATATTCAATACATTGTCGTTCGTAGTATTGAATTGAATATCTTTTGTTAGTATTAGTATTGATTTTATTTTTGATTTGGGCTATTGTTATCATTATTTAACTTACTAATATTAATGGCTATAAGACTTATTGAAACATTCAAATGTTCTAAGTCTAACCTTGAAATAATACCTTAAAAGATAAAATTATGAGCAAGTTTAAGAAATATTTATAAATTACATCACAATAAGTATAGTTATATATTAAATATATCTAAAAAATTTATATATGTAATGTCGGGTTGGTTTAGCTTCGGTTTGACTTTCTTTAGTTAAAATCAAACCAAATCAATTATAGTCGGGTTTTATTTTTCAACACAAAACCAAATCAAACCAAACCATAATCGAGTTTTTTTTCTCAATTTGACTCGGATTATCGGATTGGTGGGGTTTGTCGATTTTCTTTGTACAACCCTAAATAGGCTTATCACATAGTTCTAGGAAGCTCCTAAAAATCATTGTTCCATCCATACATCATGTAAATAGTGTGGTGTTCATCTGTTTTTTCTTCTTTGTTTTCTCTTGAGGTCCAGATGTTAATAATACTCTTCCTAGAAGGTGGTTATAAGGTCGAATACTCTTTTAAATGTATATAAAGTTTTGTTGTTAATGGTAATATTCACAAGTTATTATCAAGAAAATAAAATAATAAAAGACTAAGAGCTCATTTGAATTGACTTGTTTTAAGTGTTTTTAAGCCAAAATAACTTTTAAGCCATTTTGTAGTGTTTGGATAAAGTAAAAAATGCTTTTAAGCACTTGTTTTTAAGCTAAAATGACAAAAACAAGCCAAAAGCCAAAAGTTAGAATTCCTAGCTTATGGCTTAAAAACTATTTTGGCTTAAAAGTCACTTATAACAAGCCCGGCCAAACGGGCTCTAAGATTGGCGTGATAAATGCATAAGCTTAATTTTTATCCCTAAAATAATGATAGACAATCTCGACTATGTGTTATAAGGTGCTGTTTGTTTTATTTTTTGCTTTGACAAATAGTTAGCTACATTTTGCTTCAATTACAATTTTGCTTTAAATATAGTTGGGGTTGCATGTCCAACTTCAGGGGCTTTGCTCTGTTTGTATATACTTTTTCCCTGGCAATACAATTTATAGTGGTTAACAAAAAAAAAAAATTATTATTATTTTATTCAATGGGCATAGAGAGAAAGATTAAAATAAATACTGTGGGGAGTGACGGACCAGTTACACTGTGGACCAACATTGTTATATTTGTTACGATAAATATCACATTATGGTGGATGTCTACTCTTCTTCCATGATCTTAATCTCAAATGCTTAATGACATATTTTGTATGTTCAATGACATATTTCATGACATATTTTCTTCACTTTTTATGCCTATATAAATGCCTTGTAATAGATGGGAAAATACACACAATTGAAGAAGAAAATCTTTCCTTCTCTCTATCTACATTTCTTGTTCATGTTTCACTAAGTTGCTTATATTTCTTGTTCATGTCTTACTAAATTACTTTCATATTATAACACATTATCAGCACGAGGTTCTACCATCTCAAGAAGATCTTTGAGAAGATTAAGCAAATATGGATATCTTTCAAAGCAAACTTGGATCAAAGATCAATTGTAAAAGTATTTGCTTAATTGATTCATGTACGACACATAAAATATTCAAAGAGAAGAAATATTTCTCTTATTTAAGTATGTGTAAGGCAGATGTTACTACAATTTCTGGTAGTAATAATTTAATTGAAGGCTCTGGAAGAGCTACTATAACTCTGCCCAAGAGAACAATACTTATTATAGAGAATGCAATGTTCTCCTCCAAGTTCAAGAGGAACTTATTGAGTTTTAAAGAGACAATAAATGAGAATAATCTTGAATATCTCATCATTACCAAAAATGTCTCTGGCCAGAAAAGGGCTATTGAGAAGTTCTCATCTTTGTCTTGTGGCCTGTATTGGACAAGAATTAGTGCAATTGAGGCACATTCTATTGTAAACCAAAAGGTTACTGACTCCAATACTTTCGTACTTTGGCATGATCGATTAGGACATCCTGGATCAATTATGATGAGACGAATTATACAAAACTCAAATGGGCATCCATAAAGAATTTAAAGATTCTTTTAAATGATGAATTTTCTTGCACTTCTTGTTATCAAGACAAGTTAATTATTAGACCATCACTAACAAAGGTTGGAATTGAGTCCCCTGCATTTTTAGAACGTATACAAGGGGACATTTGTGGACCTATTCACCTACCTAGTGGGTCGTTTAGATATTTTATGGTCTTAATAGACGCATCTTCTAGATGGTCTCATGTGTTCCTATTGTTATCTCGCAACCTCGCATTTGTAAAATTAATAACACAAATAATTCGATTACGGGCATAATTTCCTGATAATCCAATTAAGTCTATTAGACTTGATAATGCTGTTGAGTTTTCATCCAAAGCATTCAATGATTATTGCTTATCAATTGGGATAAAAGTGAAACATCCTGTAGCTCATGTTCACACTCAAAATGGGCTTGCAGAGTCTTTAATTAAACGTCTGCAATTGATAGCAAGACCGTTACTCATGAAAACGAGATTCCCCACTTCTGTTTGGGGTCATGCCATTTTGCATGCAGCAATGCTAGTTCGTCTCAAACCGACAAATTATCATAAATATTCCCCGTTGCAATTAGTTTTTGGTCATGAACCTAATATATCCCATTTAAGAATTTTTGGATGCGCGGTATATGTGCCTGTAGCACAGCCATATCGCACCAAAATGGGTCCGCAAAGAAGGTTAGGAATATATGTTGGGTTTGAATCGCCTTCCATTATTCGCTACCTCGAACCATTGACAGGAAATTTATTTACTGCACGATTTGCAGACTGTCGATTTGATGAGATACTTTTCCCAAAATTAGGGGGAGAAGTTAGTGAAACCAAACAGGAAATTTTGTGGAAAAATTCATTATTATCTCATCTTGATCCACGTGTCTCTATTTGTGAAAATAAGGTGCAAAAGATTATCCATTTTCAGAGAATAGCAAATCAAATGATAGATGCATTTACAGATATGAAAAGGATAATAAAATCACATATCCCTGCGGAGAATGTTCCAATCTGTATTGATGTCCCTATTGGACAATCTTCTAGTGTCATAGCTAATAAGTCAAAAGCACGCCTGAAACGTGGAAGATCATTAGGTTCCAAAGATCGAAATCCTAGAAAAAGAAAAACAAATGATCAAATTGACACTACGAAAGAATCTCATGAAGAAATCCACGATTTAATAAATTCTGAGAATCATGAGGAATCCACTGAGCCAGAGGCTCAAGAAAATAAGGAACTATCAATAAATTCAATCGATATTGGGACAAATTTGAATCGAGTGGATATAGTGGTGGATTATGTTTTTGCATATAATGTTGCATCTAGCATTATGCAAGAAAGTGAGGATCTTGAACCTAAATCTGTTGAAGAATGTCGACAAAGACTTGATTGGCCAAAATGGCAAGAAGCAATCCAATCAGAATTGAATTCACTTGCAATACGTGAAGTGTTTGGGCCTGTAGTCCAAACACCTAATGGTGTTAAGCATGTTGGCTATAAATGGATCTTTGTACGCAAGAGAAATGAGAAAAATGAGGTACAAAGATATAAGGCACGCCTTGTTGCACAAGGATTTTCACAAAGGCCTGGTGTCGATTATGAAGAGACAAATTCACCCGTTATGGATGCTATAAATTTCCGTTATCTCATTAGTTTTGTTGTCCATGAAAAGCTTGACATGCATCTAATGGATGTGGTTACCGCCTACCTTTATGGCTCACTTGATAATGAGATATACATGAAAATTCCTAATGGATTTAAAATGCCAAACACACATAATTCAAAGTCGCGGGAAATGTTTTCAATTAAATTGCAAAGATATTTATATGGTCTAAAGCAATCAGGACGAATGTGGTATAATCGTCTTAATGAGTATTTATTAAAGGAAGGCTATATAAATGATGTCATTTGCCCATGCGTTTTTATAAAGAAAACAACATCGGAATTTATTGTACTTGCCGTATATGTTGATGACATAAACCTTATTGGAAATCCTATAGAACTTCAAAAGGTAATTGATTATTTAAAGAAGGGATTCGAGATGAAAGATCTCGGAAAGACAAAATTATGTCTTGGTTTGCAAATTGAACATTTGGCAAACGGAATTNCCATTCCAACCTCAAGAAGAGAATGAAGAGCTACTTGGTCCTAAATACAATATCTTAGTACAATTGGTGCGCTAATGTATCTTGCAAATACTACAAGGCCTGACAGAACTTTTTCAGTTAATGTCTTAGCAAGATATAGATCTGCTCCCACAAGGAGATATTGGAATGGGATCAAACACATATTGCGGTATCTAAAAGGGACTACCGATATGGGTTTATTTTATGGCAACAATTGCAGTCTCAATCTTGTTGGTTATGCTGATGCTGGATATTTATCCGATCCACACAAGGCTCGATCTCAAACAGGTTATGTGTTTACCTGTGGAGGCACTGCCATATCTTGGCGATCGACTAAGTAATGAATTGTGGCTACTTCATCTAATCATGCTGAAATAATTGCTATTCATGAAGCAAGTCGAGAGTGCGTATGGTTGAGGTCTATAATACATCTTATTCAAGACAAATGTGGTTTGAAGTGTGACAAACTGCCCACGATTTTGTATGAAGACAATGCAGCATGGATTCATAAAAGGAGATAGGACAAAGCACATTTCACCAAAATTATTTTTTACACATGATATTCAAAAGAATGGTGATATCAATGTGCAACAAATTCGTTCAAGTGATAATATGGCTGATTTGTTCACCAAGTCTTTACCGACGTCAACCTTCAAGAAGCTAGTGTACAAGATCGGGATGCGAAGGCTCATGGATGTGAATTGATGCTCTCATCAGGGGGAGTTATTGCGCGTTGCACTCTTTTTCCCTTATAAGGTTTTGTCCCACTGGGTTTTCCTTGCAAGGTTTTTAACGAGGCAACCAAAAGGGCGTATTATTAAGCATGTGTACTCTTTTTCCTTTTCTAGAATTTTTTTCCCATTGGGTTTTATTCTAGTAAGGTTTTAACGAGGCACATTATTTATAGACATCCAAGGGGGAGTGTTATGATAAATATCACATTATGGTGGATGTCTACTGTTCTTCCATGATCTTAATCTCAAATGCTTAATGACATATTCAATGACATATTTTGTATGTTCAATGACATATTCCATGATATATTTTCTTCACTTTTTATGCCTATATAAAGGCCTTGTAATAGATGGAAAAATACACACAATTGAAGAAAAAAATCTCTTCCTTCTCTCTATCTACATTTCTTGTTCATGTTTCACTAAGTTGCTTATATTTCTTGTTCATGTTTTACTAAATTGCTTTCATATTATAACAATATTTGCCATATTGCTCCAAATCATGCATGTTGTCCTATTCCAAAAGCCCCCATCAGTGTCAACAAAAAAGTCCATGTAAAATTGAAAAAGTAACCAAATTACGTAACCAACTCAAGTCCCGTGTAACAGTACACAAAATTTCCATAATTTACGTGTATTTCTCCATCAAATATAACTCCAAAATCCATATCACGTCAGAAACGAATCAAAACAAGCTTCAATGGAAGATTCATGTACTGCAAATACTCATAAGATTCATGCCTTATACGGAAGAGATTAATACTGAGCTTTGACTTTGAAAATATTATTTGTTAACGGAATATGATCAATTTTTTAAAAGAATTTAAATAAAATTTCGAGTTCTCAAAAAATAGTTAAGGGCATTTTTTGGGTGAAATATCTTCTTCCACAATAATATAACAACAACATCCCGGCAAGGGAATAATAATATAACAACAATATCCCGCAAAGGAACAATAATGATAATCCTAATATGAAGCACGAATAAACCACAACGGAGTCACAACAATTACAATACAAGACTCACGGGCATGTTTGACACAGATGTATAGATACTCGTCACCATACCTATACGTCGTACTCCACAATTAACACATAGCAAATAAGACACAACTCCTAATCCCTCAAGTTAAGGTTACACCAAACACTTAACTCAAACTTCCACGGGCAACTCAAGCTTCAAACACCGCTTTTCCTTTAGAGTTCGCCTCCAAATTACTTGTATCTAGTCCAAATTAATTCAACAACATCAATGAATGCTAAAGAATTCATACCCAATACTTAATTATAAGATTTCTATCATTTTTTCCAAAAAGTCAAAAATTGACCCCAGGCCCGCTTGGTCGAAACTCGAGGTTCGTACCAAAATCCGATCACCCATTCACCCACGAGCCCAAATATGCAATTAGTTTCGAAATTCGACCCCAAAACGTGGTCTAAATCCTCATTAATAAAAAAGCCCTAATTCTACCCAAATTCCTAATTTCTACCATAAAAACCCTAGATTTTAGGATGAAATTTGATGAAATACAATGGGAAATCGAAAGAAAAAAGTTTAGAATCATATATCAATGCTTTGGGGAAGAACTTGTTCTTTGAAAATCGCCTCAATGATCTATAGCTTTGAAAATATGAAGCTATGGACTGAATCCCGATTTTGCTACTGTTTTTAATTCAGTGGATAGGCCTTCTTCGTGTTCGTGAAGGGTCAGGCCCAGTAGCCTTCGCGTTCGCAGGCTAGTGGCCGTGTTCGCGTAGAACAAAAATCATTCCCCTGCCCAAAGGCCTTCGCGTTCGCGATAGCAGGTCCGCGTTCGCGACTTATTTCTCGCGTTTGCGTAGAAGGAAAATTCCTTTAGCTTGACTTACCATTCGTGTTCGCGAGAGTTCATCCGCGAACGCGAAGAACAAAACTCCAGATTACTAGAAACTGAAAACCTGCAACTTTTTTAAGTGTAAAAACATCCCGAAATCTCTCTGAAACTCACCCGAGCCCTCAGGGCTCCAAACCAAACATGCATACTAACCCAGAGATATCATATGGACTTATTCGTGCGATCAAATTTAGCTCCTTCTGCTTGAACAAATACTGAATACTCTTGTGATCCGTGAACACCTCACATGCCACGCCATACAGATAATGCCTCCAAATCTTCAACGCTTGAATGATGGGTGCTAACTCCAAATCATGAATTAGATAGTTCTTCTCATGAATCTTTAATTGGCGTAAAACATAAGCAATGACCTTTCCATCCTGCATCAATACTGCACCAAGTCCAATACGAGATGCATCACAATAAACTGTATATGGCCCTGAACCTGTGAACAAAACCAACAGTGGCGTCGTAGTCAAAGTTGTCTTGAGCTTCTGAAAGCTCACCTTACACTCGTCCGACCACCTGAATTGGGAACCCTTCTGGGTCAACCTGGTCATCGGGGCTGCAATAGATGAAAACCCCTCCACAAACCGACGATAATAGCCTGCCAAATCCAAGAAACTCTGAATCTCTGTAGCTGATGCGGGTCTAGGCCAGTCCCTGACTGCCTCTATCTTTTTTGGATCTACCTGAATACCCTCTGCTGAAACAACATGACCCAAGAAAGCAACTGACCCCAACCAAAACTCGCACTTCGAAAACTTAGCATACAACTGACTATCTCCCAAAGTCTGAAGAAAAACTCTCAGATGCTGCTCATGCTCCTCCCGGCTGCGGGAATAAATCCAAATGTCATCAATGAAGACTATTACGAATGAATCCAAGTAAGGACTGAACACTCGGTTCATCAAATCCATAAAGGTTGTTGGGGCATTTGTCAACTCGAATGACATCACCAAGAACTCATAATGCCCGTACCGAGTGCGGAAAGTTGTCTTAGGGGCATCAGATGCCTTAATCCTCAGCTGATGGTAGCCAGATCTCAAGTCAATTTTCGAAAATACCTTGGCACCCAGAAGTTGATCAAACAAATCATCAATCCTCGGCAATGGATACTTATTCTTGATTGTAACCTTGTTCAACTGCCGGTAATCTATACACATTCGTATCGATCCATCCTTCTTCTTAACAAACAACACCGGCGCACCCCAAGGCGAGACACTAGGTCTAATGAAGACCTTTTCAAGCAAGTCTTGCAACTTCTCCTTCAATTCTTTCAACTCAGCGGGGCCATACGATACGGCATAATGGAAATGGGTTGAGTGCCTGGAGCCAGGTCAATACAGAAGTCAATATCCTTGTCGGGTGGCATACCCGACAGGTCTGAAGAAAATACCTTAGGAAACTCACTAACAACATGCACATAATCCATAGAAGGAACCTCAGCACTAGAATCACGTACATATGCCAAATAGGCCAAACACCCTTTCTTGACCATACGTCGAGCCTTCATATATGAGATAAAACTACGGGTAGAATGACAAGGAGTCCCTCTCCACTCTAAACGGGGCAAACCCGGCAAGGATAAGGTCACAGTCTTGGCATGGCAGTCCAAGATCGTGTGGTAAGGTGATAACCAGTCCATCCCCAATATGACATCAAATTCAACCATATCAAAAAGTAATAAGTATACTCGGTTCTCAAGACCCCCAATCACAACTATACAAGAATGATGAACACGATCTACCACAATAGAATCACCTACCGGTGTAGACACATATACAAGAGCACTCAAAGAATCAATAGGCATGATCAAATATGGTGAAAAATAAGATGACACATAGGAGTATGTAGACCCTAGATCAAATCATACTGCAGCATCCCTACTACAAACCATAACAATTCCTGTGATAACTGCATCGAAAGCCTCAGCCTTATGCCTGGCTGGAAGAGCATAACATTGGGGTTGGGCCCCACCACTCTGAACTACATCTCTAGGACGACCTGCTGCTGGCTGGCCTCCACCTCTAGAGGCCTGAGCTCCACCTCTAATACCTCTACCTCCACCTCTAGCACCTCTACCTCCACCACTAACTGGTTGGGCGGGCGGTGGAAAACTCGGTGCTTGAACCATGGCACGGGAACCCTGGTGCTGAGAACTGCTCGGTGCTCAAGGGAAAAATCTAGCAATATGCCTCGTGTTTCCATAAGAAAAACAAGCCTTCTAATTCTGGAACTGACGACCCTGAAAGCTCTTGAGCGGAGGTGCACTGATAGGAGCAGCTGATCAGAATACTGAATATGAGAACCACGGCCACCTGGGGCACCGTGAGAAGTCTGAAGTGCTGACTGAAAAGGCCTAGGAGGATGACCTCTACCAAAATAATCCCTGCCTCCAGAAGAGCCACCACTAAATCTGCATGAATGACGAGGCCTTTTGTCAGACCCATGACCACCCCCCTATGAAAGAACCATCTCGACTCTCCTGACCACATTGGCCGCCTTCTAAAAAGAAATTTCACTCCCCGTCTCCTTAACAATCTGAATTCAAATAGGCTGAACGAGTCCCTCAATGAACCTCCTCCTCTCTCTCAGTGGGAAGTATAAAAAGAGCATGACATGCCAAGTCAATAAATCTGGTCTCGTACTGAGTAAAATTCATAGAACCCTGCTGAAGACGCTCAAACTACCACTGATAGATCTCTCTCTGAGTGATAGGAAGAAACTTCTCTAGAAATAGCTGAGAAAACTAATCCCAAGTCAAAGCTGGTGACCCAACTGGTCTAGACAAACAATAATCTCTCCACCAAGTCTTGGTGGATCCAGATAAGCAAAAAGTAGCAAAGTCGACCACATTGGTCTCCACTATCCCCATGTTCCTGAGAACCTCATGACAATTGTCTAACTAATCTTGGGGATCCTCAGAAGATGCACCGCTGAAAGTGGTAGTGAAGATCTTGGTATACCTGCCAATCTCGACAAGGCATCAGTAGACATAGCTGCTCTATCACCAGTCTGAGCTACCACACCCGGCTAAACTGCTCCAACTGGCTGAGCTGCTGGAGTCTGAAACTGGGGAGCCATCTGATCCGGAGTGCGAGGCTCCTCCTCCATCCTGAGAAACAATTGGTGCTACAGGAAGCAACCTTGACCAGGTGACACTCTCCATAAGGCCCACTAGACGACCAGAGCATCCTGGAGTACTAAGGTAGCAATAAACCCCTCTAGGACCTGAGTTGGGCCCATCGAAACTACCTGGGATGGAACTTTATCATCATACTCAACCTGAGGCTCCGCCGCTGGTACTGCTATTCTGGCTGAACTCTGCCCCTACCTCGGCCTTTAGCACGGCCTCGGCCTCTCCCTCTACCCCTCGTAAGAGCTGCTGCTGGGGGCTCGGGCTGCCGATCAGTGGATAAGGAAGCACGTGTTCTCACCATCTACGAAAGAACAGAGTAGAAATTCAATTAGCATTGATAAACCAAACCGCACGACAGGAAAGAATAGATGTGAAGTTTTTCCTAACTCTGTAACCTCTGGGGGATAAATACAGACGTCTCCATACCGATCCCTCAGACTCTTCTAAGCTTGTCCATGAATTGTGAGACCTAAGTAACATAGGGCTTAGATACCAACTTGTCACGACCCGAATTTCCTACCCTCGGGAGTCGTGATGGCGCCTACTAGTTAAAGCTAGGCAAGCCAACCATTCCGCCGAAATAATAATATCATTAAACAAGCGGAAGACGAATCTGATAATTTAACTTAATACAAACTGCGGAAGTCTAAATACAACTCTACCCAAAATTTGGTGTCGCAAGTTCACAGATTGTCTAAGAATACTACAAATAAGGTTTGAATAAAAATACACGAATCTATCTTTAAATAAGTACAAACAGAAAAGAAATGATAGAAGGAGAAGCCAAGGCTTGCGAACACCTGCAGCACTACCTCGGGTCGCCTGTTGGACTGAAGGCAGCAATCTCACTCCGGTCTAAACACTCCGGTATCAGTATCTCCACACAGTGCAGAGTGTAGTATCAGCACAACCAACCTCATGTGCTGGTAAGTGACTAGACTAACCTCGGTAAAGTAGTGACGAGGCTAGGACCAAACTACCAAATAAACCTGTGCAGTTATATCATATACAGCGGATAATAAAAGCAAATATTTACAGTTAAAAATAGGAGGGGGGAGGAATATACTGCGTGGTATATCAGGCAATAGCAAAAACCAATAGAGAAATGCAAAGAATGAAATAATTCAATTACCAGCAAAAGATAAGGAAATATGAAACAAGTGCACATGTAATACCGTTGCAGGCGTGCAACCCAATCCAAAATCATATAATACCGTTGCATGAGTGCAACCCGCTCCCATTTCATATAATACCGTTACAGGTATGCAAGTCGCTCCCATTTCATATAGTACCGTTGTAGGCGTGCAACGCACTCCTATTTCATATAGTACCGTTGCAGGAATGCAACCCGCTCCCATTTCATATAGTATCGTTGCAGGCGTGCAACCCGCTACCATTTCATATAGCACCGTTGCAGGGAACAATAATATAACAACAACATGCCGGCAAGGGAACAATAATATAACAATAACAACCCAGCAAGGGAACAATAATGATAATCCTCATGAATAAACCAAAACGGAATCACAACAATTACAATACAAGACTCACGGGTATGCTTGACACTGACGTATAGATACTCGTCACCATACCTATACGTAATACTACACAATTAACACATAGCAAATAAGACACAACTCATAATCCCTCAAGCTAAGGTTAGACCAAACACTTACCTCAAACTTTCACAGCCAACTCAAGCCTCAAACACCGCTTTTCCTTTAGAATCCGCCTCCAAAATACTTGTATCTAGTCCAAATTAATTTAACAACATCAATGAATGCTAAAGAATTCATACCCAATGCTTAATTATAAGTTTTCTATCATTTTCCCCAAAAAGTCAAAAATCGACCCCGGACCCGCTTGGTCGAAACTCGAGGTTCGGACCAAAACTCGATCACCCATTTACCCACGAGCCCAAATATATAATTAGTTTCGAAATTCAACCCCAAAACGAGGTCTCAATCCTCATTAATCAAAAAACCCTAACTCGACCCAAATTCCTAATTTCTACCATAAAAACCCTAGATTTTAGAATGAAAATTGGTAAAATGCAATGGGAAATCGAAAGAAAAAGAATTAGAATCATATACCAATGCTTTGGGGAAGAACTTGTTCTTTGAAAATCACCTCAATGCTCTCTAGTTTTGAAAATATGAAGTTATGGACAAAATCCCGATTTTGCTACTGTTTTTAATTCACTGGACAGGCCTTCTTCGCGTTCGCGAAGGGCCTGTCGCATTCGCGAAGGGCCAGGCCCAGTAGCCTTCGCGTTCGCGTTAAGTGGCTCGCATTCACGGAGCTTTGACTCCTCAAGCCTTTGCGTTCACGGGCTAGTGGTCGCGTTCGCGTAGAACAAAAATCCCTTTCCCCCTACCCCAGCCCAAAGGCATTCGCGTTCCCGATAGCAGATCTGCATTCGCGACTTGTTTCTTGCATTCGCGTAGAAGGAAAATTACTTCTGCCTGACTTACCCTTCGCGTTCGCGAGAGTCCTTCCGCGAACGCGAAGAACAAAACTCCAGAATACTAGAAACTGAAAACCTGCACCTTTTCTAAGTGTAAAAACATCCCAAAACCTATTCGAAACTCACCCGAGCCCTCAAGGATTCAAAACAAAACGTGCATACTAACCCAAAGACATCATATGGACTTATTTGTGCGATCAAATCGCCAAATTAACACCTTTAACAATGAATTTAGCATCAAAATCAAAGAAAAATCTCAAGAACACTTAAGTTTCAAATTTCACAACCGAGGGTTCGATTCACGTCATTTCAAGTCCATTTCTTACCAAAATTTGCAGGCTCACTCTTAACGCCATATAAGACCTGTACCGGGCTCCAAAACCAATATACGGGCCCGATACCATCAATTTCAAAACATTCATATTTCTAAAACTCATATATATTCCAGGAAATAATTTTCCTTAAAAATTCATTTCTCGGACTTGGGACTTCGGAATTCGATTTCGAGCATACGCCCAAGTCCCATATTTTCCTATGGGCCCTCCGGGACCGTCGAATCATGGGCTAGGGTCCGTTTACCCAAAATATTGACCGAAGTCAACTCAATTCATTTTAAAAGCAAAATTTACCATTTTTTACAGATTTTCACACAATGGCCTTCCGGATAGACGCCCGGACTGCGCAAGCAAATCGAAATGTGACAAATAGGAGGTTTTCAAGCCTCGAAACACATAATTTATTTCTAAAACAAGTGACGACTCATCACAAAATATATGTATATATACATACATATATGTCAAATAAAAAATACAGGTGTCTATTTTCTAATAGTATAGGTGGATTTATTCTATGAGTACATGTGTGAATACTTCATCGTGAAGTTAAGAAGTTTACTTCATACAGGTACCATTTAATTTGTTTAGCTATTGAAAGGTGATATCTAATTTTTTTATATATATATTTAAAGTTAGAACTGTAGTATATAGTATATATTGATGGATGACAAGTATGAAAAGCGGAAGCAAATAGCTAGGATCACTTGCATGTAATATAGACAATACACAATTACAGATTTTAATCGAACATAAAATCAATACTTATCTCTTGAAGCGTGACCGCGGTCGCGAGAAGCCTCCAAGCAAGAATGAAACTGTCCACGAGATTATCCTCCAGTTCCACAATCTTCTGCTGTGTGACCCGAATAATGCCTGGAATTAGCAAAATTCGTGTGAGCGAATTTCTCCTAGGAAAAGCAAGTAGTAAATACCTTGCCTCCTTATGGAATAAGACCTCTTTATATAGCCACAAGTTTTAGGGTTTAAAACCCTTTTCCTAAACCTGTTGGGTCTTCCTTTTCCACCAAGAAATAGAATTTTATTTAATTCCTAATTATTCGGGCACAACAGGGACTGCAGATTTAATTAACGAGGCTTCCTATTATGGACTTAATTCGAAATATTCGAATTACTACTTCCATAATAAGTTATAAATTATTCCACTAAAAATTCGTAACTGCACTCCTCAGTTCAATTTTAAAATTCTTCCATTAAATCTTATTTAACTCCCCATGTTAAGATTCAGTTACTAATCAAATAAATTAAATTACTGACAATTTAAATCATTGATTATTTCCTTTAGACTTTCACTTAACTTATTTCATGTGACGGATACAAAATCCACCTGCATGGTTTACACATGAAAACTTATAAGCTTTCATAAAGTTGTATCATCAATCTCTAGACCAAGATATGCATTCCATCAACTAACTATTACTTTGCCAATGTATATTATTTGTCACGACCCGAATTTCTCACCATCGGGAGTCGTGATGGCGCCTACTGTTGGAGCTAGGCAAGCCAAACATTTAAACCTTTTTGGATAACAACACAACATCAATAACAATAATAAACCTTTAAATAAAAGCGGAAGTCTTTTATAACATAAATAACTGAAAACCCAGAATGCGGAAGCTTAACATTTCTCTACCCAAGACTGGAGTCGTTATCTCACGAACTACCAATGAATGCTACAAACAAGTCTGAATAGAAAAATACACAGTGTCTGTCTCGGTACAATGAAAACAAACAGAAGATATCGAAAGGGACTTCGATCTACGAACGCCAGCTAGGCTACCTCGTAAGTCCCTGGACTGAAGTCAGCTCCCACTCAATGTGCTACTGCTGTGGTCCAAATGCTGCTCCGGTACCGTGCTCTGTGGAAAAAGCACAGAAGTGTAGCATCAGCACAACCGATCCCATGTGCTGGTAAGTGCCTGGCCTAACCTCGGCGAAGTAGTGACGAGGCTAGACAGGACTACCAAATCAACCTGTGCAGTTCAATATATAAGGGAAGTGGGGGAGTACAATCCGGATATAAAAGTCATCAACTTAAATAAGAAACAGGGCACAACAATAATTAACAAAAAACAAGAAATCCAACAGTTGCACGGCATCAACCTTCGTGCTTTTACTCTCATCCTCACCCAAAGCAATCAAATAAAATGCACGGCATCACCCTTCGTGCTTTTCCTCACATAACTCTCATTTCATGACACGGAATGATCCTTCGTGCAATTATAGTCAAATTAGAGCACAGAATGCCTCTTCGTGCATTCAAAACATGGCACGGAATGATCCTTCGTGCAAATATAATCAAAACATGGCACGGAATGACCCTTCGTGCATTATCACTCTTCCTCACCCAAACAACAATCACAACTAAACGGGCGAGGGAATAAACAATAATAAGAAATATCCCGGCAAGGAAAAACACAATTAAACAACTAAATCCCGACAAGGGAGCAATAACAATAACTTTCACATCCCGGAAAGGGAGATAATCAATATACTCAAACCATCCCGGCAAGGGATTTATCACATCTCTTTCCATTTCTTTTATTTCTTACTCAATAGTATTCTTATCGTTCGAGCCAACGCTCCAAAGAATTCACAATTAATCCTCATACTCTACACATTATGTAGAAATCATTAATTTAGCCTGGAAGAGTCCCAAAATATACCAAAATAAGCACAAACAAAGACCCACGGTCATTCTAGACACCGGTGTATAGATACTCGTCACCATGCCTATACACCGTACTCGATCGTTTAGCAAATAACAATTAATAATACTCTAATCCTATTCCCTCAATCCAAAGTTATATCAAACACTTACCTCAAATGCTCCAAAAATCCACTCACGCCTCTAGTATAGCTTTACCCCTCGAATTCGCCACAAAATCGCTCGAATATAGTCACAAATTACTTGAATGTATCAACAAATGCTAATTGAATCAACTTGAATGCATGAAGATGAGTTTCCCAAAGTTTTACTCAAAAATTCCCAAAATGCCCCCGGGCCCACGTGGTCGAAACCCGAGGTTCGAACCAAAACCCGGTTACCCATTCCCCCCTCGAGTTCATATCTATGATTTGTTTTGAAATCGGACCTCAAATAATTTTGTTTTGGGCCATTAGGGGAATGTTCGCATTTGCGAACATTTTGTCGCATTTGCGATCATAAGCCAGATTTCTCTTCTTCGCATTTGCGAAGAGTACCATCGCATTTGGGATCATAGGCCTCAAATCTCAGAAATCGCAATTGCGATAAATGGCTCGCATTTGCGAGCTCGCAATTGCGAGTCTCCACTTCGCAATTGCGAAGATCACAGAAGCAGAATACCAGATTTTTCCAAAAATGAAAAATGCAATCTGACACCTATCCAAAACTCATCCGAGCCCTCGGGGCTCCAAACCAAATATACACACAACCTCAAAAACATCCTACGGACTTACTCGCGGGATCAAATCGCCAAAATAACATCAACATAAATGAATCAAGCCTCAAATCACTTAATTTTCTTCTAAGCTTCATAAACTTTCAAACTTGGAACTCATAGTCCGAAACACGTCAAACGACGTCCGATTTCGACCAAACTTCACAGAAAGCGCTTAAATAATATATAAGACTTGTACCGGGCGTCGGAACCAAAATACGAGCCCGATACCATTGTCTTTTAATCAATTTTCATTTCCATATTCCTTAACAATTTCAAAAAAACAATTTAACAGAAAAATTATTTTACTCGGATTCTAGACCTCGGATTTCGATTTCGGGCACATGCCCGAGTCCAATATTTTTCTACGGACCCTCCGGGACTGTCAAATCATGGGTCCGGGTCTGTTTACCAAAAATGTTGACCAAAGTCAACTTTAATCATATTAATATCAAATTTCTTCAAATGTTTCACAGATTTCACATGTTTCAACATAAAAGCTTTCCGGCTACGCGCCCGGACTACGCATGCAAATCGAGGCAAGTAAAAGTGAGGTTTTCAAGGCCTCAGAAGCACGGAACGGATGAGGAAATAGGTGATGACCCTTTGGGTCGTCACATCCTCCACCTCTAAAACAACTGTTCGTCCTCGAACAGACAAAAGAAAGAAGTACCTGAGTCAGGAAATAGATGAGGGTAACGGCTCCGCATATCGGACTCGGACTCCCAGGTCGATGCCTCAGGAGGCTGACCTCTCCACTGGACACGCACTGAAGGAAAACTCTTCGACCTCAACTATCAAACCTGCCGATCTAGAATAGCTACCGGCTCCTCCTCGTAGGACAGATCCTTGTCCAACTGGACAATGCTGAAATTTAACACGTGGGTAGGATCACCGTGATACCTCCGAAGCATAGACACATGAAACACTAGATGCACGGCTGACAAGCTAGGTGGCAAGGCAAGTCTATAAGCCACCTCTCCCACACGATCTAAAATCTCAAATAGGCCAATGAACCTAGGGCTGAGCTTGCCTTTCTTCCCAAATCTCATCACTCCCTTCATAGGCGACACTCGGAGCAAGACCCGCTCACCATCCATGAAAGCAACATCTCGAACCTTACGATCCCCATAACGCTTTTGTCGCGAATGAGCCGAATGAAGCCTGTCCTGAATGATCTTGACCTTATCCAAGGCCTTCTGAACTAAATCTGTACCCAATAACCGAGCCTCTCCCGGCTCAAACCATCCGAATGGAGACCGACATCGCCTACCATACAACGCCTCATATGGAGCCATCTGAATGCTGGACTGGTAGCTATTGTTGTAGGCGAACTCTGCTAAAGGCAAAAACTGGTCCCACGAGCCTCCAAAATCAATGACACGGGCTCGGAGCATATCCTCCAATATCTGAATATTCCTCTCGGACTGGCCGTCCGTTTGATGGTGGAATGTTGTGCCCAACTGAACCTGGGTGCCTAACTCCTGCTGAACTGCTCTCTAAAAGCGCGAGGTAAACTGCGTACCCCGGTCCGAAATGATAGATGTCGGCACCCCATGAAGGCGAACAATCTCCCGGATGTAGATCTCAGCTAATCTCTTAGATGAATAGGTGGTGGAAATAGGAATGAAATATGCTGACTTAGTCAGCCTATCAACAATGACCCAAATAGCATCAAACTTCTTCCGAGTCACCGGAAGTCCAGTAACGAAATCCATGGTAATCCTCTCCCACTTCCACTCGGGAAGCTCAATCCTCTGAAACACACCACCAGGCCTCTGATGCTTATACTTGACCTGCTGACAATTCAGACACCTAGCCACATATGCAACAATATCTTTCTTCATCCTACTCCACCAGGAATGCTGCCGCAAGTCCTGATACATATTTGCAGCGCCTGGGTGAATAGAATACCGCGAACTATGGGCCTCCGCTAAGATCAACTCTCGAATCCCATCAACATAGGCGACACTCGGAGCAAGACCCGCTCACCATCCATGAAAGCTACATCTCGAACCTTACGATCTCTATAATGCTTTTGTCTCGACTGAGCCGAACGAAGCCTGTCCTGAATGATCTTGACCTTATCCAAGGCCTTCTGAACTAAATCTGTACACAATAACCGAGCCTCTCCCGGCTCAAACCATCCGAATGGAGACCGACATCGCCTACCATACAACGCCTCATATGGAGCCATCTGAATGCTGGACTGGTAGCTGTTGTTGTAGGCGAACTCTGCTAAAGGCAAAAACTGGTCCCACGAGCCTCCAAAATCAATGACACAGGCTCGGAGCATATCCTCCAATATCTAAATAGTCCTCTCGGACTGGCCATCCGTCTGAGGGTGGAATGTTGTGCTCAACTGAACCTGGGTGCCTAACTCCTGCTGAACTGCTCTCTAAAAGCGCGAAGAAAACTGCGTACCCTGGTCCGAAATGATAGATGTCGGCACCCCATGAAGGCAAACAATCTCCCGGATGTAGATCTCAGCTAATCTCTCCGATGAATAGGTGGTGGAAACAGGAATGAAATGTGCTGACTTAGTCAGCCTATCAACAATGACCCAAATAGCATCAAACTTCTTCCGAGTCACCGGAAGTCCCGTAACGAAATCCATGGTAATCCTCTCCCACTTCCACTCGGGAACCTCAATCCTCTAAAACACACCACCAGGACTCTGATGCTCATACTTGACCTGCTGACAATTCAGACACCTAGCCACATAAGCAACAATATCTTTCTTCATCCTACGCCACCAGGAATGCTGCCGCAAGTCCTGATACATCTTTGCGGCGCCTGGGTGAATAAAATACCGCAAACTATGGGCCTCCGCTAAGATCAACTCTCGAATCCCATCAACATTGGGCACATAAACTCGTCCCTGCAATCTCAAAACACCATCATCATCTAAAGTCACCTTCGTGGCACCTCCACGCTACACCGTGTCTCTTAGGACACACAAATGGGGATCATCAAACTTCCAATCACGGATACGCTCCAATAATGAAGAACGAGCGACCGTGCAAGCTAACACTCTGCTAGTCTCAGAAATGTCCAACCTCACCAGCCGATTGGCCAAAGCTTGAATATCCAAAGCAAGCGGTCTCTGGCTGACCGGAACATAGGCAAGACTACCTATGTTGGCGGAGTTCCTACTCAATACATCGACCACCACATTGGCTCTCCCCGGGTGGTACAAAATAGTAACATCATAATCTTTCAACAACTCCAACCACCTCCACTGCCTCAAATTAAACTCCTTTTGCTTGAACAAGTACTGAAGGCTCTTGTGATCCGTGTACACCTCACACGTCACACCATATAGATAATGCCTCCAAATCTTCAAAGCATGAACAATGGTTGCCAACTCTAAATCATAGACCGGATAGTTCTTTTCGTGGATCTTCAATTGCCTCGAAGCATAAGCTATGACTCTACCATCCTGCATCAATACTGCACCAAGCCCAATACGGGAAGCATCACAATAAATTGTATAAGGCCCTAAACCTGTGGGCAAAACCAATATCGGTGTCGTAGTCAGAGCTGTCTTAAGCTTTTGAAAGCTCTCCTTGCACTCGTCTGACCACCTGAATTGGGCACCCTTCTGGGTCAATATGGTCATCGGGGTTGTTATAGATGAAAACCCCTCCACGAACCGACGGTAATAACCTGCTAACCCCAAGAAACTTCGAATCTCGGTTGCTGAAGCTGGTCGGGGCCAATTCTTGACTACCTCAATCTTCTTCGGGTCCATCTGAATACCCTCTGCTGATACAACATGACCTAGAAATGCAATCGAACTCAACCAGAACTCGCACTTCGAGAACTTAGCATACAACTGACTATCCTTCAGAGTCTGAAGAACCACTCTGAGGTGCTGCTCGTGCTCCTCCTGGCTGCGGGAGTACACCAGAATATCATCAATAAAGATTATCACGAACAAGTCTAGATAAGGCCTGAATACTCAGTTCATCAACTCCATAAATGCTGCTGGGGCATTGGTCAAGCCGAATGACATGACCAAAAACTCATAATGCCCATACCGAGTGCGAAATACCGTCTTAGGGACATCAGACGCCCTAATCCTNATTTCGTCACCTTGTTCAATTACCGGTAATCAATGCACATCCTCATCGATCCATCCTTTTTCTTCACAAATAGCACTGGCACACCCCAAGGAGAAACACTAGGCCTGATAAAACCCTTCTCCAGCAAATCCTGCAACTGGTCATTTAACTCCTTCAACTCTGGCGGGGCCATGCAGTACGGCGGAATAGAAATGGTCTGCGTGCCTGGGGCCAGATCGATACAGAAATCAATATCCCTATCGGGCGACATACCTGGCAGGTCTGAAGGGAAAACCTCTGGGAACTCCCGAACAATAGGAACGGAGTCAATAGAAAGAACCTCTGTGCTGGAATCACTAACATATGCCAGATAAGATAAACACCCCTTCTTAACCATGCGTCGAGCCTTAACATATGAAATAACACTGCGGGTGGCCTGACCTGGGGTCCCTCTCCACTCCAATCG
>MU734577.1:16432-26874 GCA_026770625.1 Nicotiana glauca
CGAGGAATTGTAATCAACTTCTCGACTGATGTAGACTCAAACAATTATCAATTCAAGCTAAATTATCACAAAATATATAAAGAACAAATTTACAAATTACTTAGTAATTAAATAATAATTCAACACAAAATTACTACACCAATTACACAATATTTTGATAACAATTTGGATAAGGATATTCCAGGGTCATGGACTTGCTAGAGATCATGCTACTATCTTAGCTTAAGATTGATTTATTAAATTATCCGGGTTATTGATTATAAGGATAATAATATTCATAAGAATCTTTCGAGTTCTTATGCATTTATTCAAGTTAAATTAATACTTATATGTCTATGGTATTAATATTAGCAAGAATGCATTTACAACTCATATTCTTCAACCAAACAAGACAATTAAGTATATGTCTATCTTAATTGCGAATTCTTCACCCGATGCCCGGGATTCAAAACTTGTTTTATTTGATTCTATATGCAACCAAGAATTTCCTTTGTCAAGTTTAACTCAAGATTCGTAAATAATATTTCACTGTTAGCTACGCAGTAAAATAATTAAGAGCAGAATCAAATAAACAAACCATAACGATAAATTCAAGATCTTCAATCTAAGCTTCAAACAACATAACCATCTAACATCCATGACCCCAGAATATTTGGATTTTTAGCTACTCATATTCACATAAAAATCAACAATAAAAGTCTTAAACATAATATAAACAAGCAAATAGAAGAAAGTTTAGAAGAACTCTTTGAATCCTTGCTCCAAGATGTTGTTCTTCTTCTCCTTTCTTAGCTCCAAGATGAAGCTCCTCCTTCTTCTATGGCTTTTTCTCCCTAAAAATCTGATCTCTTCTCAATAATGGAGCTTTACTTTATGTAAGTTGAGTGGATCCCCTCAGATTTTCCATTTTGCCCCCAAATAATTGATTTCCCGGACTGGACTAGCATGGCCGCGCATCTGGGCGCGCTAGTTTGCCCAGTATTTTGTCTTGGACGCGCACAACTAGCGCGGCCGCGCATCTGGGCGCGCTACTGACCGCACTAGTGGTAATTCGGTAGAATGCAAAACATGAAAGTGTTATCCCTTTTAAATATCTTTCCATCAATATATTATGGACCCCAAACGGAGTTCTGAGCAAAAAGTTATGGCGATTTTACTCAACTTAATTCCAACTTGATTTATTTAGCTTTTACTCAGACTTCAAAGCCTCAAATTCATCCCGAATTAATTCTTAAGTTGGAAACTCTTCCTGCAAGGCATAAATCATGAATTTAGTACAATTCATAATTATTTAAGCTCAAATATTTGTAAAATGCAGTAATTAAAGTGTTGTTACAACGACTAAAACACGAGTTTTTAGCCTATGATCACCTTGTCGCATTTGCGACAAAAATCTTTGCAATTGCGAGATCACTGCCTCGCAATTCCCATCCCCCATTTTGCAATTGAGAACGTTCCCCCCAGCACCCATGCTCGCAAATGGGAACGGGACCTCGCAGATGCGAGGTCGCATTTGCGACCCAAGAATCGCAAATGCGATCATACCAGCACCAGCAATCCTATTTCTTAGCAAATCACTCCGAAGCTATCTCGAATCTCATCCGAGCCACCGGGGCTTCAAACCAAACACCCGCACAAGTCCAAAAACATAACACGGACTTGCTCGAAGCCTCAAATCACATCAAACAATGCTAAAATCATGAATCGACCTCCAATCCAAGCTTAATAAACTTTATAATTTCAAACTTCTATTTTCGATGTTTAAACCTACCAAATCACGTCCGATTAACCCCCAATTTTGCAGGCAAGTCATATTCGACATTACGGACCTACTCCAACTTTTGGAATCGTATTATGACCCCGATATAAAAAAGAACACTTCCGGTCAAACTTCTCAAAAACCTTCAATTTCTATCTTTAGCCAACAACAACAACCCAGTATAATCCCACAAGTGGGGTCTGGGGAGGGTAATATGTACGCAGACCTTACCCCTACCCCGAGGGGCAGAGAGCCCGTTTCCAGGAGACCCTTGGATTAAGAAAGAAACAAGGGACGATATATTAGTACTAGCAATAGATTCATAATAAAATAACATAAAATACACAAAAAATATAAAATAACAAAATAACAACAATATAAGGAATATAGGAAATACAAGAAAGAGGAAAGTATACTAATATCTACCATATACAGCCCTGCCTCGGTAGCTGATCAGTAGCATCCTAAGCTTAATTCCTAACTGGCTAGTCTCACTCTAGCGCGCTGTGTTAATATTCCCAACTTGCCCCTAACCTACAACCTTAATGCTAGACCTCCACAATCCCCTATCAAGGGTCATGTCCTCAGTAATCCTAAGTCGCGTCATGTCCTGCCTGGTCACCTCTCTCCAATACTTCTTAGGTCTCCCTCTACCTCTCCTCGTCCCACCACCACCAGTCGCTCACAACTTCTCACCGGTGCATCAGTGCTCCTCCTCTGAATGTGCCCGAACTATCGGAGTCTTGCTTCTCGCATCTTGTCCTCCATGGGGGCCACGCCCACCCTCTCTCGAATGTCTTCACTCCTAATCTTATCCATCCTTGTATGCCCACACATCCACTTCAACATCCTCATCTCTGCTACTTGCATCTTCTGGATGTGTGAGTTCTTAACTGGCAAACACTCGATCCCATACAACATGGCCGGTATAACCACTGCTCTATAAAACTTACCTTTTAGTAACGGTGGCACTTTCTTGTCACACAGGACTCCCGTTGCTAACCTCCACTTCATCCACCCCACCCTTATACGGTGTGTGACATCCTCGTCTATCTTTAGCCAAATGACTCCAAAATGATCCACGGGCCTCTGAATTCACTTCCGATCTCGCTCTCAACTCCAGAATCACCATACTGAGCTATTCATAGACTCGGAATCCCAAACGGACATCAATAACACTGAAATGCACTTCAAGCCAAACTTATGAAATTACTTCCAAAATGCTAACTTCCACAATATGCGCCAAAACGCTCCTGGGTTATCCAAAACCCGAACCGGGCATACGCCCAAGTCCGAAATCATTATACAAACCTGCTGGAACCTTCAGATCCATATTCCGAGGCCGGTTACTCAAAAATTCCGTCCTATTTAATTATTTCAACTTTAAGCTTCCGAAATGAGAATTCTCGTCCCAAATCAACTTCGAACTTCCCGAAATTCGATTCCGACCGCGCGTACAAGTCATAATACCTGAAATGAAGCTTCTCATGGTCTCTAACTACTGAATGACACGCTAGAGCTCAAAATGACCGATCAGGTCGTTACATGTTTGGATGGTTGTTACCCATTGTATTGTATTGTATTGTTATCCCAAGAAAATGTTTGTTTTGATTGTTTATTTAAAATTAGTTGTATCGTATTGTTAAATCCATTGTTCCGGAACAACCAAAAGCCCCATTTTATGAAACAACCGATTTGGTGTGGTGGGGTCATTTTTTATTTTCTTTTCCAATTGTGCCCTTACTTATTACTCTATAATTCCATTTTTTTAATTTTTTTATTTTATTTTAACTCCAAATCTCCAACTTATTGACCTACTTTATCTTCTTCCATCTTTTCTAGAGTTGGTTTGCCCCGTTCTTATTATCCAAGTCTCTATTAAATCTTTTGTCTCTTTCCATCGTTATAATTAATTTTTTTGTTGCTAATATTAGTTAACCTTTTTTCCAGGTTTTTCCTCTTGTTTTCAAGCTACATAATTAATCATAAATTAGTAGAAAAAGGTTGTCTTAAGTTATCTTTATGTGTAGTTCTTGATAAATTTTATTTAAAATGATTGGGGGTATTTTAGTTAACTTATCAATTACAGTACAGTATGATACTGTCAAACCAAACAACAAAATATTATTTAGCAACAACAAATGATACAATCTATTCAAACATTGTATCCATAAAATGATACAATACAATACAGTACAATACAATATATTATAAAACGATGGATAACAATGAACCAAACATAATGTTAGGGAATAACCATACGTTTCAGATTTTCAGTCCCCTTAAGTAGGAAATTTACCATATTTTTAGACTATATCTTTTATATATGTTGTACAATTTGTAATTCAAAACAAAGCTATAGGTCATGGAATATTTTTCAAATCCTTAGGTAACTATGAAAATTTCCCTATCCATAACCCTATACTTGACCCATCCCAAGACTTAATCAACTAAATTCTTGTCACGACCCAAATCCCGAACCTGGTCGTGATGGCGCCTCCCGTGAAGACAAGGACAGCCAATCAACCCAATTCATCTTTTTAAAACAATTATTTAACACAATTATAGTACAACATGGTTTAATAATACCAAATAGCAGAAGTATAGATAAAAATGCGGAAATCCAACCTAACACCGCCCTAACCGGGGTGTCACGAGTCACGAGCATCTATAAGAATGTAATTCCTTCTTTCAGGTCTAGATATACACTGAACAGGAATAATGAATAACACAGAAAGACAGTGGTGCTGCGAACGCTGGCAGTCACCTCGCTAAACCTTTACAACTCTGCCTCCATGCAGCCAATACCCGCTACCGGGTGAATAAATACCTGCAACTGCACGCAAGGTGCAGGAAGTAAAGTGAGTACTCCAACTCAGTGAGTAATAAAAGTAAATAATAAATGAGAAGCAAGAAATCACGTAAAGCAACCAACATGTTGTATAGAAGCCGGGTACAATTTCTGAGAAAATAGTAAAATCTATGAAATCTTTAGAAATACCTTGGCTCAGTTCAATTCTCTTTTGAAAATGGTCTTTTAAATAATTACGAAAACGATTTCAAAACAGTTAGTGCTGATAAGCACAGAAAATCCGCCCCTCGGGCACAAGTACCACAGTATAACAGGTAAAAGACAAGTAAATATGCAAGATGAGCACATAAAAGTTCGCCCCTCGGGCTCAGTATCAATCACACAGTACAACATTAGCCCCTCGGGCTCACTCCCAACTCACATCAGCCCTTCGGGCTCACTCCAAACTCACATGGTACAATATCAGCCTCTTGGGCTCACTGCCAACTCACATCAGCCCTTCGGGCTCTCTCCCAACTCACATGGGTACCCACGCTCACTGGGGGTGTACAAACTCCGGGAGGGGCTCCTTACGGCCCAAGCGCTATATAATCATAAGGCCTTAAAGCCTATCACATCAACATAAGTCCTTAAAGCCTTCTCACATCACACCCGAGGCCTGAAAGCCTCCTCACATAACACTCGAGGCCTGGAAGCCTCTTTACATCACTCAACATATCCTCACCAATGGCCCTCGGCCTCAATCAGTCCAGAAATAATCATAAGCCCCTTGGGCATTAGTAAAACAATGGTGCCCAGCTCAAACAACATTAGAAATATCATTTAAATCTCAAGTTAAGTATAAATGTAGCTGAGTTCATGAAGCAGTGTAATTCAATTAGACTGAGTTCAAATAATATTTCAAATAGTGAGGAAAGAGTGATAAAAATATACAATAAGGATTCAAGTAATCGTCATTAAGCCCAAATATGGCAATCAGCCCAAATTATGATAATATCAAATAAGTTTCAGTCAAATACGTGGTAAAATCAACAACCGGGACGGACCAATTCACAATCCCCAATGGTGCTCTACCCCACGCTCGCTATCCGGCGTGCAAGTCACCTCAATATAGCACTACGGTGTACAAATCCGGGGTTTCAAACCCTGAGGATATCATTTACAAATATTACTCACCTTGAGCCCGCCAAAATCCTAGCTCGCTATGCCCTTGCCTTGCAAATTGACCTCCTCGGGCGTCGAATCTGCTCAAAACCACAACAAATACATTATAATAGGCTAAGGGGACATAACCCAATCGAAAAGACTCGAAAAACATCAAAATTCACGAAATTTTCAAAACCCGAGCCCCGGGCCCACATCTCAAAAAATTATAAAATTAACATCACCGGCTTCCTTATCTCGCCACGAGTCTAACCATGTAAAAATCATTTAATTCCCATATCATTTCGACCCTCAAATCAGTGATTCTATCCAATAGGGGTTTCTACCCTTTTCAACAAAATTCTCAGATTAAACACCAAAACTTGTAATAGATTCGAGTTATACAACCAAAATTGAGTTAAGAACACTTACCCCGTTGTTCTCTCCAAATATCTGTCGAAAAATTGCCTTATCCGAGCTCCAAATTGCTAAAAATGGAAAATGGGAACGAAGTCCCATTTTCAGAACTTAGCTTCTCTGCCCAGGCCTTTTCTTCTTCGCGAACGCGATGCCCTGTCGTGAACACGAAGAACAAAATGTTCAAGTTCAAAAATTGTTCTTCGCGAACGCGATGCCTTGTCGCGAACGCGAAGAACAAAATGTTCAAGTCCAAACTTTTCTCTTCTCGGACAGCCTCAAGTATAATGGCCATAACCTTTGTTACAGATGTCCAAATGACTATTATAATATGTTTCTGAAAACTAAATTCAAAGAGCTAAAGATTTAGATTTTGAATAACCTCAAAATTCCTTGTAGATAAAAAGATATGAGCTTCCGAAGTAGGACCTACGCGACAGAAAAAATCCTTCTTCGCGAACGCGAAGAACAAAGTCCCTGATGGAAAATCCTTCTTCGCGAACGCGATAGGACCCTCGCGGACGCGAAGAACAACACCAGATACCAGAAACATCAGTTCAAAATCATCCAAAAATGACATATTGGGCATCCGAAACACACCCGAGGCCCCCGGGACCTCAAACAAAAATACCAACACCTCCTAAAACATCATACGAACTTATTCCAATCATCAAACCGCCTCAAACAACGCCAAAACCATCAAATTATATCAAATTCAAGCCTAAGTTCTTTTAAAACTTCCAAAACCCGCATTCGATCAAAAACCCAACCAAACCACGTGCGAATGACCTGAAATTTTGCACACACATCCCAAATCACCTAACGGAGCTACTCAAACTCTCGGAATTCCATTCCGACCCTCGGATCAAAATATCACCTATCAACCGGGATTCACCAAAATACTAACTTTGCCATTTCAAGCCTAATTCTACACCGGACCTCCAAATTCAATTCCGATCGCACTCCTAAGTCACAAATCATCCCCCGAAGCTAACAAAATCACCGGAATTCACATCCGAGCCCTCTAACTAAATAGTCAACTTCCGGTCGACTTTTCCAAAAGTAGCTTCTCTTTAAGAAGCTAAGTGTCTCATTTCCATCTAAAACCAATCCAATTCTACCTGATCACCTCAAATACTGATATTGAAACATAGAGAAGCATATTGTGGGGGAAACGGGGCAGTAACTCATAAGACGACGGGTCGGGTCATCACATCCTCCCCAACTTAGACAAACGCTCGTCCTCGAGCGTACCCAGGGTTGTTCTAGAAGTCCACCAATAGCTGAATAACTTTACCATGCATATACCCGGGGATGACCCCACGTCACCCTATCTAGAATAGGCCCGATAACACAACATAGCTGAATTTTCACAATCCACCTAGTCCATAAACCATAGAACCACACTTCACTTTCCGAAATCTTACACAAGATCAGAACCTCACATCTTTATTCAGAGTAACCCCAAACCAACTGTAATAACCCATACCTGCAACTTCGACTGCAATCATATGATATACTACATAACTCAAACACATGCAGCGATAACTTCCATTCACAACAGCTGCCCACAACAACCAAATATCGATAGAAAATCTCTTGTTAGATAAAGTTTCATTCCAACTCTTTCATATACTACCGATGATAAACGAAACACACAATAAACCATAACCATTTCTCAGATCAACCATTCATGAGTCCATTTCTCCTTTTGAAATTACCATAGCCGAACCTCGATATTCACCCATCATACATGCTGAAGTCGAATCTGTTTATATTCATTAATGATCCCCACGATCTCCTTTGGTGAAACACACCATCCTGGTGACATGACACAATCAATACGGACTAAGCCACAACTTGCATAATACGCGCACCAATAAGAAACGGCCTAAACATACTCAAATCATGAAAATGACCCGACTGAGAGAGTTGCACCTCAAACTCGCCAGTACTGCCACAACACAAGGCTGAGACCCTGTCCCACATCATAGAAATATGACACACAAATTTGGCCCGCAAGGTCATGTTTCCACACAGCTTTGCTGCAACGCGCGATCCTATCCAAATACTACTACACATGAAACACCTCTATTCACTATGCTCAAAATCGACAACCATGCTCAATTGATGTTTGGATCCCAAGCAAATCACTAAACCGACGGTGGAATAAATAACATACGCCACGCAACCTGATAGAACATAACCAGTACGTTATTCACCGAGCAATAACCAATTACTCATCCCGCTCGACTTTCACTACTACAACTCCTACCGGAGCCATACGATCCGGTGCCCAGCACCAAATTAGTACCAAAATCAACAACGTCGCCCAGCGACATGCCCGACCACAAGAAATGCATCCGAAAAGCCCCTCAATACCAGAACAGAATCAATAATAGAAACCTCTGCACTGACATCCATCACGAAGGCCCAAATAAGAAGGCAGTCCTTTCCAGCTATCCGCTGGTTCTTTGAAATACAACCCACTCTACTAGAACATAATCTAACGCACTTCACCACTTAACCTGTGGCATTTCCGGTGTAGCGCCTAGTGCAATAGTTCAAAATCACCCAACACTAAGACAACCAGTGAATTCCAACATCACATCCAATATATAACATACCAGCGGATAAAGATCCACTATCACAACATAACCTGTACATGAGAACTCCGGTCTCCAACTCCATATAACACACGAATCATCATACCCGATCCTAGTTTCCACCGTGCGAATACATGCACACATTTGATACCCAATGATTCCACGACAGATACTCAATATTTACCTGTGCTACCAAGGAAACCCGAATACCACTAGTGGACCCAATAAGAACATGCCGCAATGCTATTGAAATATAATCAGTTTAATCATATTACCTTTTTCTGAGGCACATACTCTCGTCAAATCACTTCCACTTAGCAATACCATCTTCCCTAATCATCTGAAGCTCTCTTATCTAATCGCTTAGAAGGAATCACTACAAATCCCATGCTCTGCATGACATTCATAGGTCTTGTTCAAATTCTTACAATACTGACACGACGGATGAGATCTGTATACATTCATAACCACTGTCGAAACAACAATTCATTAGTTCTATACTCTTGGCAAGAACTATCACCTCATTCTGAACCAAATAATGGTCTTATCTCTTTACTTTATTTCATATATTCAGATTGCATTGATCTCGAATTCAATGATCTCGTCTCACCCAGTATGAGCTGCTCAGGCAATAAGCCACTCCAGACATAATTAAAAGTCGCATATGATGCCCCAATGTGCCAATAGGCTACCAATTCGAACGGGGTACTAAAGAAAACGAGCTCTGGAAGGAATTACCAAATCCCACGCACTGATACGGACTTTCCTTAGAAAACAAGAAGCAAGGCATACAAAGATAGCATATAGAAAACTATACTCCACATCACACTATTGGCGCGCAACCCGATCCAGATAACATACCAATGGCGACGTGCCACCCGATCCACACATAGATCTCACATAAGGAGATACACATCGAGCCAAATTTGCTCATTACAACAAGATACCGAATATCGGTCATAAGCATGCTCAGTGCATAATAACATCTCTGGGGGATATTTAGCGCTATAAGCTACAAAACTCAAGAACAACCGAGGTGCGATATACACTCTGAATTTCAAGAGCCAAGTTACTCAAGTAACATCATTCCTACGTGGATTCTCAACACATAAGCAATTTCTCGAACCGTTTCACAAATCACACGGCGTAATGTATCACTACCTGAAACGTCTAACAACGAAACATCAATCTGACTACTCCTCCATGAGGACCGCATCACAAAATGCACACATCTGGCCTGATATAGAGCCATTATTCACATTAAACCCATTCACCGACCTCCAGCTGATTCTGATGACACTGAACTAGTCTGATAACCTCTCACAGGTCCATAGTAACTCCCATTTTCTCATAACACATAATAACAACCATCATAATCGGAATAATCCTCCCCAGTTCGCAACCCAATCGGCCAAGTGCCCTTCCGGCATGAATCTTCAATTTAGCGACACTATCACAACCTTCATACTTGGTTTACATCATTAATCAATCAAGTGATCACATGCCACACTTATATAATATTCCCGTGGGACACACTCACACAACTTACCACAACAATATTTGGAGCGTACCTCCAAACCACCGGTCGTACTAACGCTGTAAAACGATCAAAAATCATTAACCAGGATGATGTGAGCACGTGATTTTTACCCTAAGCAAATTATTCCAAAAATATCAAAACAAAATAATTTTTACAATTTTAAGA
>MU734579.1:4545-26694 GCA_026770625.1 Nicotiana glauca
TAGAGTTAATCCTTAGGTTTACAAAGAGTTTTGTAAATGCAGTTTTTGGCTCAGTGATTTAGTGGATTTTGGGAAAATCCTACTAAGTAGTAGGTCGTGGTTTTTTTACCTTTTGAGCCAGGTGTTTTCCACGTAAAAATCTCTGTGCACTTTACTTTCAGTACTTATTATTCCGCAAACTGCTGTAGTTAGAACACTTAGAAGAACCAGGTTCTTCTAACGCGAAAATTAGGTACCACACAAATCAACCCCCCTCTTGTGTGGTATTGACGTTAATAACATCAAAATCAACAAGTATTTATTTTCTTTTCAATGTATGGAGTCGGACAACTTTAAGTCCAGGTTAATAAATGAAGTCTTTATGAAATTATGATTGGTTTTGTTAGAAATTTAAATTTGTGATGCTAAATGATGAAACAATCTGTGTACGAGCTGCTACCACATTAGGAATTGTATCTTCATTGTAGAATGTATGTTGGCCTCAAAATATGCTTTGCATTTGTTTAAAGATTGTTAGTATTTGTTCAAACTCAAGATTTTCATAAAAACTGCAGCTTGCCTCAAGTGATAGTGCTAGAATCACGAAACTGGGCTATTAGCATTGGCCTAGTTGTGCCAAAGTTCCCTTCATCGATTTATATTCTCAATCTGGGTCTCATGTTGAGCCCAGTTTTGTTCTCGTGCCTGTCATGGAATTGGCAATTGGCAATGTGACGACCCGACCCGACCCGTCGTCTCATGATTCACCACTTTGTTTCCCATATTTTCTGCTTGTTTATGCTTAATTATCAGTGTTTTGTGTGATCGAGTTAGTTTTGATTGATTTTAGAAGGAAATGAGACACTTAGTCTCTTTAAGGAAGGCTTAGTTTGGAAAAGTCAACCGGATGTTGAATTATGTGTTAGAGGGCTCGAATAAGGATTCTGATGATTCGGTTAGCTTTGGGGGAATGATTTGTGACTTAGGAGTGTGATCGAAAGTAATTTTTGAGGTCCGGTGTAGAATTAGGCTTGAATTGGCGAAGTTAGTATTTTGGCGACTTCCGATTGGTAGGTGAGATTTTGATTCGAGGGTCGGAATGGAATACTGAGAGTTGAAATAGCTTCGTTAGGTGATTTGGGATGTGTTTGCTAAATTTCAAGCCATTTGGAGGTGATTTGGTTAAGTTTTTGATTGAATGCGTGTTACGGAAGTTTTTGAAGAACTTAGGCTTGAATTCAATGTAATTTGATGGTTTTGGTGTTGTTTGAGGTGTTTTAATGATTGGAACAAGTTTGAATGATGTTATAGGAGGTATTGATGATTTTATTTGAGGTCCCCGGGGCCTCGGGGTGATTTCGGATGGCTAACGGAGTGTTTTGGACTTGTGCAAAGTTGCAGACTCTGCTGCTTCTGGTATTTCCGCTTCTGCGGAATTGGAACCGTAGAAGCAGTTTCGCAGATGCGGAAGATAGGGGCGCAAGTTCGGTTCTATATGGGATCATTAGGGATCACAGATGCGGAGCGGGGACCGCATCTTCCGACTCGCAGATGCGACTTGTTGACCGCAGATGCGGGATTTGAGGCTTTTAATGGAATCTGCAAATGCGGAGGAATTACCGCAGATGTGGTTTTGCTTGGGCAGAGATATTAAAGTTCATCTTCGCGAATTTTTGAAGGGTTTCTCATTATAACTTTGGACTTGGAGGATTTTGGGCGAAATTAAAGAGGGATTTCAAGGGGCTTCGATAAGGTATGGATTTTTGGACTCAAAACACGATTCTATGGTGCTATTTCATGGATTAAGACTGAAAACTTAAGAAATTAATGGTTAAAAATGGTGCTTTAGGGCTTGAACTTAAGAGAGCAAACTTTGGGATTTCTGGGGTCATTTAGATTCCGATTTTGGTATTCTTTATATGTATAGACTTGTGGCGAGATAAGGAACCCATTGATATGAAAATTTATGAGATTCGAGAAGTGGGCCCGGTGCTCGAGTTTTGCTAATTTCGGGATTTTTGATATTTTTTAATTGTTTTCGATTGGGCATTATTTCCTTAGCATATTGTGATGTATTCGTTGTGGTTTTGATTAGATTCGACGCTCGAGGAGGTCAATTTGAGAGGCAAGGGCATAGTGAGCTAGAGTTTTAGCCGGCTTGAGGTGAGTAATAGATGTAAATGATGTCTTGAGGGTTTGAAACCCCGGATTTGCACATCGTAGTTCTATATTGAGGTGACTTGCACGCCGGATAGCGAGTGTGGGGTAGAGCACCGTTGGGGATTGTGACTTGGTCCGTCCCGATTGATAAATTTACTACGTATTTGATTGAAATTTACTTGTTGTCATCACAATTTGGGCTGATTGCCTTATTTGGGCTTCATGCCAACTGTTTGACCCCTTCGGGGATTGCTATTACTATTTTCTCACCATTTAAAAAATAAAAAACCGGTTTTGCAGATACAGTCTTTCAGTACTTCGGGAGAAGATTTTAAGGTTGTGCACGCTAACCGTTGCAAAATGACACAGGGTGGCTGTTCTTGCAAAGACAGCCTTCCGGTGCCCCTTTAGGGACATTTGGCTTGTTTTAGAGAAGAATAGCCTTACCCGACTTATTTGTGACAAAAATTAAAATTGTGGTATTTTTGGGCTATTTTTGCAAAAGGGTGGTTGGACCCAATGAGGATTGCCTACGTATCTCACATCCGGTGAGAATCAAACCAGCGTAGTTCGGGCAAATAAACTAACTATTTTCGAAAACAAGACTCTTTTTGACAAATACACTATTTCGGAAAACAAGACTCTTTTTATATTTTCTTTTCAACAAGCTATTTGGAAATAAAACCCTTTTTGTTTTATTTTTCTTTTATTATTGACAAATAAAACAAACCAATTTTTTAAAGAACAAATTTTCCTTTTTCCTTTTTTTTTTTCATTTTCCTCAAAAATTCGGCAGAGTTTCGACTCTATTTTGATATTGGTTGTTTTTCTAAAACAGGTAATTAACTCTCTACACTGATATTCCTCTCTTTTTGTTCAATTTTTTCAAATATTCAAGCTGGTCAGCATGCGAGTTCGAGACAAATAAATGTATATGCAACACTTAAGATGCATCAGGGTGGTCTTTTTCATATCCGGTTACCTGTCCTAGACGGACCCAACCCCTGTGTTGAGTCCCCTAAGTCATATGCACGTGATGCAAATAAGCGCTCCTACTAGGGATCTGACATGGAGTCAAGTTATTCTAGGTTCAAAACCTGGGTATGTGTTCTAGACTGTGTACCCGAGCGGACAACTCGAGTCGAGGAGGGGGTTACGTACCGGGAACCAAAAGGCCATCCGGCTTAGTAACTTGTCCGACCTCTTTCATATTTCAGGGTATGACATTAACAGAATAGGGAGTCTCAACCAGTAAGCACATCCCCGGAGGTGAGAAGAGAAGGGTTTCGGCACAGTTTATATATACAGTTCATATAATATCAAAGCAGTAAGGCATGTAGCACATTGAGCAGAAAACATGTAGGAAAATCAGATAAAGCCAAACATAACAATTATTCTAAGCTCGAATTCTTAAACCCTGAACCGAAGTTCTGGGTTTGGCTCACTAGCAGAGTCGCCAGAGCTGTCACACCTCCTTTTTCTTACTACACCCCGTAAAGGGTATAATAAATGGAGTTATTTCCAACTTGAAGTGACAATCGAAACGGGATTATATTAATTAAAATAAGAGTCTCCACATGGGAGATTTATGGTGTCCCAAGTCACCGGTTGAATCCCGAATCTAGGAAAAGATTGACTCTATTTAACAGTCCGCGAACTAGAAATCCGAGTAAGGAATTCTATTAACCCGGGAGAAGGTGTTAGGCATTCTCGATTTCCATGGTTCTAGCACGGTCGCTCAACTGTTATATCTACCTTAATTATCTGATTTTAGAACATTTGAACCTATGTTCCAATTTTAACTTTTAACCGCTTTTATTATTATTTTTAAAGAGAATTGCAACGTCGTTAAAACACGTCTCGAACCACGTCACATAAATGCACCCGTGATTTTCGACATATTTTAACTTCGTTGGGATTTGGATTTGGGTCACATAAATGTGCACCCGAGTTTAGGAAAGTAATTATTATTAAACGTGCGCCTAAAGCAACTACGCGTTTGCAACTTTGCGAGGGCCATGGAAATTCGCTAAATGGCACGCCTCGAGTACTAAGGATTCAAAGCCTTAATTAAGTAAGGACCGTGCATTTTGAGGTTCTATTCGGCACGACACACCTCGATTCCAATTTTTAAAGGAAATTCAAACTAAATTACTGAAGGCCATAGACTATGTCTTGCCTAATATAGCACCTCCAATCTACTTTTGAAAGCCCAATTAACTAATTAGCCCGGTCTCAAACCTAACTTCAATTTACTCCAAGATTCCTACGGTCTAAATCAATTTCAAGACCAGTCGCTAACACAATTTCAGTAATAGATGCTTGTAAGGAAATTAGTGACTTCTTCAACCAATTAGGCATCATCAAAGAATTGTACCAAACCAACTAATAACAACTGTAGCACAAATGAAACCAATAGATATTTTCCAAAGAGATTAAGCGCAACTTCATTCCTTAAAAGAGTTTTGATTTCTTTCTAATAGAATTGAACCAAATCAGATCATGAAGAACAATGCCTATTTGACGGGGATAGACAAACCAAGCTTGCTATACTGCAAGTTGCTAGCATCTATTTTATTAATAAAATGACATTGCACACTAATGAGAAGATTTAGTAATTCAGCTTCAACATAGAAGTGAGGCCGCCATCGACAGCCAAATTATGACCGGTAATGTAGCCGGATTCATCTAACGCCAAGAAAAGAACAATAAAATTTAAAATCTAAAATGTAGCCTCAGCGTACAATTAACATTTGAAATCATATTGTGCCAAAATCGGAATCGAAAGACAATCAGACAACAAATAAAAGATGAAACGGAAATAGGCACCAGAAACTTACACAAACAGAGCAACGGTTTTCTGATTAATCGAATCGCGACAATTGCATGGACTGAAACAGAGCATCCACGATCGAAACTCAAATCGGACAGGACTCTCGAACGGAAGATTCGCCACCAAAAGAACAACAAACTGAAATTTGACAAAGCCCGAATTCGACCGCGACGCACCCGAAACCAGTAACCAAGACGACAAACTTTCAATGCTCAAGAGAATACCAGGAATTTAAAAAAAAACAAATCAAAACCAGAAACGAAGAAAAATAATTGATTTTTTCGAAAACAACTGAAATTTACATTTGTCTTTTTGTGCTCTTTTCTCGTTCTCTATTAGCTCTCCGTTTCCCTCCTCCTCACGACCTGTGTGCATGTGTATCTGGCAACTGGTGGTCGATGTCAGGTGTGGTCGGTGAGTTTGAGTGTAGAGGGAGCGGCTGGCGACGAGGGTCTGTGCTCATTTGGTCGCCGGTCTGGTGAGAGGTGGAATCGAAGGGTGGTCTGGTTGTCGATGGCATGTAGAAGTAGATGTGTTTTTGTATAGTGTGAAGTGGGGTATGTGAGGAAGATGAAGACGTGAGGGGTGGGTTCTGTTTTGCAAAAGCTGCGCCTATCTATATCCAGGCGTATATCTCTCCCCCTTCCTTTTATCAGGCGTTCGTTTTTGTTCCTTAGGTCTAGGGTTTTTAGGTGGGGAAATGTGTTTGGGTAGTGGGTCGGGTCGACCCGGTTTGGCTTGGGTAGGTATAAGGTAATTGGGCCATTGTATTTGTTCATTGGGGTGGCCCAATACACCAAGACTAAGTAAAAAAAAATTTCATTTTTCTTTTCTTTTATTTAATTAATTAAAAATCTAAATTAAACTCCTAAATTTATTCAAATTGTAAAATTAAGCTAATTATCTAACTATAGTGTTTATAAAAACTATTTGATCCTAAATTGAAAAAGAAAACTCAATAATCCAAAATTAAAAGCTAAGAATGTAAATGAGCCATTTTTTTGTGATTTTCATTTTAATAAAAGAAACTAAATAATTAATTAATCATAATATGTGAACACAAACCCTAAATGCAATGCATGGTATTTTTTTTAATTTTTAATGGAAATTAAATATGCACAAAATATGCCAAAAAATGCAAATAATTAACAAAAATCCTATAATATTGCAAAAATTGGGAAAAAATTATTTTCGATATTTTATGGGAGTAATTCATATAGGGCAAAAATCACGTGCTCACAACCAAGAATGTCTCTGGACATAAAAAGGTTTTGAGAAGTTTCCATCTTTGCCGTGTTGCATGTATTAGACAAGAATTAGTGCAATTGACACACATTCTGGTATAAACCAAAAAGTTACGGATTTTAATATTTTTGTACTTCGGCATAATCAATTGGGACACCCTAGATCAATTATGATGAGACGAATTATAGAAAACTCAAATGGGCATCCATTAAAGAATTTAATTTTTTAAATAATGAATTTTCTTCCACTTTATTTTATCAAGGCAAGTTAATTACTAGGCCATCACCAACAAAGGTTGGATTGATTTCCCTTCGTTTATGGAACGTATACAAGCCGACATTTGTGGACCTATTCACCCACCTAGTGGATCGTTTAGATATTTTATGGTCTTAATAGATGTATCTTCTAGATGGTCTCATGTGTTCCTATTGTCATGTCACAATCTCGCGTTTGCAAAATTAATGGCACAGATAATCCAATTACGGGCACAGCTCCCCGATAATCCAATTAAGTATATTCGACTTGATAATGCTGCAGAGTTTTTATCCCAAGCATTTAACGATTATTGCTTATCAATTGAGATAAAAGTGGAGCATCCTAGCTCATGTTCACACTCTAAATGGACTTGCAGAATCTCTGATTAAACGACTGTAATTAATAGCAAGACTGTTACTTATGAAAACAAGGTTGCCCATTTCTGTTTGGGGTCATGCCATTTTTCATGCAGCAATGCTAGTTCGTCTCAGACCGGCAAATTACCATAAATATTTTTGGGTCATGAACCAAATATATCCCATTTAAGAATATTTGGATGCACAGTATATGTGCCTGTAGCACAACCACATTGCACCAAGATGGGTCCCCAAATAAGGTTAGGCATATATGTTGGGTTTGAATCACCCTCCATTATTCGATACCTCGAAACAGTAATTGGATATTTGTTCACTACTCGATTTGCAGATTGTCGATTCGATGAGACATTATTCCCATAATTAGGGGGACAAAATAGTGAGACTAAATGGGAAATTTCGTGGAAAAATCCATGTACCTCTATTTGTAAAAAAGAGGTGCAAAATATTATCCATTTTCAGAAAATAGTAAATAAAATTCCAGATGCATTTACGGACTGAAAAGGATAACAAAATCACATATCCCTATCGAGAATATTCCAATTTGTATTGATGTCCATGTTGGACAATCTTCTAGTGGTATAGCTAATGAGTCAAAAGCACGCCTAAGACGTGGCAGCCCATTGGGTTCTAATAAGGATCGAAATCCTAGAAAAAGAAAAACAAATGATCAATATAACACTACGAAATCATGAAAAAATTCACGATTTAACCAATCCTGATATTCATGATGAAATCATTGAGCCTGTGACTCAAGAAATAATAAATTTAGTCGATATTGAGAAAAATTTGAATCGATTGGATACAGTGGTGGATTATGAAAAATAGTGAGGATCTTGAACCTCAATCTATTGGATAATATCGACAGAGACGTGATTAGCCAAAATAGCAAGAAGTAATCTAATCCGAGTTGGATTCACTTGCGAAACATGAAGTTTTTGGGCCTGTAGTCCAAACACCTAATGGTGTTAAGCCTGTTGGCTATAAAAAGGTCTTTGTACGTATGAATGAGAAAAATGAGTTACAAAGATATAAGGCACGCCTTGTTGCACAAGGATTTTCACAAATGGCCGGTGTCAATTATAAAGAGACGTATTCTCCTGTTATAGATGCAATAATGTTCGGTTATCTTATTAGTTTTGCTGTCCATGAAAAGCTTGACATGCATTTAATGGATGTGGTTACAACCTACCTTTACGACTCACTTGATAATGAGATATACATGAAAATTCCCGAGGGATTTAAAATGCCTGACGCACATAATTCAAAGTCCCAAAAAATATTTTTAATCAACTTACAAAGATCTTTGTATGGTTTAAAGCAATCAGGACGAATGTGGTATAACCGTCTTAGTGAGTATTTATTAAAGTTATATAAATGATGCCATTTGTCTATGTGTTTTTATAAAGAAAACAACTTCGGAGTTTGTTGTACTTGCCATATATGTCGATGACATAAAATTTATTGGAACTCCTACAGAACTCCAAAAGGCAATTGATTATTTAAAGAAGGAATTCAAGATGAAAGATCTCGAAAAGACAAAATTATGTCTCAGTTTGCAAATTGAACATTTGGCAAACAGAATATTTGTTCATCGATCTGCCTACATAAAAAAGGTATTAAAACAGATTTACATGGATGAAGCACATTCATTAAGTACTCATATGGTGGTTCGATCACTTGATGTAAATAAGGATCCGTTCTGACCACAAGAAAATAATGAAGAGCTACTTGGTCCTGAAGTACCATATCTTAGTGCAATGGTGCACTTATGTATCTTGTTAACACTTCAAGGCATGGCATAACGTTTTTAGTTAATGTCTCATACAAGGAGACATTGGTATGGAATCAAACACATATTGCGATATCTAAAAGGGAATATTGATATGGGCTTATTTTATGATAATGATGCAGTCTTGATCTTGTTGGTTATGCTGATGTTGGGTATTTATCTGACCCACACAAAGCTCGATCTCAAACAGGCTATGTGTTTACTTGTGGAGGCACTGCCATATCTTGGCGATCGACTAAGTAATCAATCATGGCTACTTCATTTAATTATGTTGAGATAACTGTTATTCATGAAGCAAGTCGAGATGTGTGTGGTTGAGGTCTATAATGCATCTTATTTGAGACAAATGTGGTTTGAAATGTGACAAACTACCCACAATTTTGTATGAAGACAACGCAACATGCATAACCCAATCGAAGGAAGGATTCATAAAAGGAGATAGGACAAAGCACATTTCACCGAAGTTATTTTTCACACATGAGCTTCAAAAGAATGATGATATCAATTGCAATAGATTTGTTAAAGTGATAATATGGCTGATTTATTCACCAAATCTCTACCGACGTCAACCTTCAAGAAGCTAGTGTACAAGATCGAGATGCGAAGGCTCAAAGATGTGAATTAATGCACTTATCAAGGGGGTTAATATGCGTTTCTTACAATGTTTTGTCCCACTGAGTTTTCCTTGCAATGTTTTTAATAAGGCAACTAAAAGGCATATTTCTAAATATGTGTATTCTTTTTCCTTAACTAGAATTCTTTTCCACTGGGTTTTATCTTAGTTAAGGTTTTGATGAGGCACATTAGTAATTGAATAGACATTCAAGGAGAAGTGTTATGAATATAATTGTACTTATAGTAAATGTCTATCTTTTAGAGAGCTTGTTACTTTGTGGCTAAGTCATTTCCCCCGTATAAATAGAGGGGTCTCACCCCCATTGCAAATTATCCTAAAATCAATAGAATTATCTCTCTTTTCTTGCAATATTCTTCTTTTACTTTATTGTTATATTTCAGCAAAGAAGTAAATTAAAATATCATGTATTTTTCTTACAAACTTCTTTAAAATATTTTTACCCACCTTTAGTTCAGTTATACTTGATATTTAAAGTAAAATACATTTCATAAATATTACACGTACATATGTGTTGTAATTTGTTATCAATATTCATTCGCAAGTGACTTATAGTAAACTAGCTATTCAACTATATTCTGAGGGCAAGGGTCATGTCCTTGGGTGGGTAAGGACGCAGAGGGCAAGGGTGATAAGGGGGTAAGGAATCCACTAGGATGAGAGTTGGGTATTGAAACATAAGGAATCTATAAATTTAGGGAAGATTCTATAGAAGAGGCAGATTAATATAGCGTGTGTCCAGGAGACTAGATGGTTGGACATAAAGGCTCAGAATGTTAACAAGTTTAAAATGTGGTATTTAGGGTGTTGCAAGCAAGAATGGGGTAGGTATTCTAGTTGATAAGGATCTTAGGGAGTTAGTGGTAGATGTTAAGAAGGTGAATGATAGGTTGATGACTATTGAACTAGTGGTTGGGTTCACTTTAAATGTGACTATTGCTCACGCACCTCAAGTGGGCTTGGACGACAATGTCAAAAGACGTTTCTAGGAAGATTTGGATAAGGTTGTGCGTGGTATCCCGCACACCGAGAAGCTTTTCATAGAGGCTAATTTTAATGTCCATATTGGGGAGACTGATAGGGGTTATGACAAGGTGCATGGCGGGTTTGGCTTCGAAGTAAGGAACGAGGGTGATACCTTGTTATTGGATTTTACCAAAGATTTTGACTTGGTGATAGCTAATACATATTATTAGAAGAGGGAGGGCCACTTGGTAACTTTTTGTAGTAAGGTAGGCAAGACTCAAATTGATTACCATCTCCTCGAAAGAGGTGACAGGGGCATTTCCACTAATTGTAAGGTTATCCCGAGTGAGTGTCTATCGACTCTACATAGGCTCTTGGTAATGGAATTAAAGGTCAAGATAGCAAGGAAGAGAGAGCGGTGTGCAACCAACCTAAGATCAAGTGGGGAGCCTTGACTAAGGAAAAATCTTAGGAGTTGGGGGAGAAGTTGTTGGCTGTAGGGGACTAGAGGAGTAGTAGGGACACGAGTAGAATGTGGATCGCGATAGCGAACTACATTGGGGAACCTGCTAGAGAGGTGTTATGGGTCACGAAGTGATACTCGAGAGGCCACAAAGGGGACTGGTGGTGGAATGCGGAGGTTAAAAAAAGTGAAAGCCAAGAAAGCAGCATATCCGAAGCTAGTGGGGATTACAGATAACAAGGAGAATATGTATGTGTAGGGAGTGTCATAAGAAGGCAATGAAGGGATCACGACAACTAAGACTGCAACATTTGAATGGATTGTATGAGGATCTTGGGGGGAAAGAAAATGATAGAAAAATGCACATGTTAGCCAAGATTAGGGAGAGGAAGGCTCGAGACCTGGACCAAGTGAGGTGCATCAAAGACGAAGAATGTAAGGTATTAGTGGAAGAGGCACGTATCAAGCGTAGATGGCAGTAAGTACTTCCATAAACTCTTGAACGAGGAAGAGGACAGGAACATTGTACTGGGTGAGTTAGATAACTCAAAGAATCAGAGCAATTTTGGATTTTGCAGGCATATTAAGAGTGAATAGGTTGATGGGGCAATGTGGAAGATGACTAGTGGTAAGGCGATCGGGCTGACAAGAGTTTCGAAACAGAAGAGGGTTGGGTAGAATTGAAGTGGATTTAATGTCATTTTCAGGATGAAGAAGATGCCCGAAGATTAGCGGTGGAGTTTGATGATTCTGTTGTAGAAAAATAAATATGATATCCAAACCTGCAATAACTATAGAGGTATCAAGCTATTAAGTCACACTATGAAAGTTTGGGAGAGGATGGTGGGGAGAAGGATGAGGAGAAGTGTGTATATCACCGAGAATCATTTCAAATTTATGTTGGGATGGTAAACTACAAAAGCAACTCATTTTGCAAGGATATTGGTCGAGCAGTATAGAGAGAGTAAAAAAGACTTGTATATGGTGTTTATTGACCTAGAGAAAGCTTATGAAAAAGTCTCAAGGAGGATTTATAGAGATGTTTTAAGGTTAGTTGTGTCCCAGTAGCGTACATTTGGGTGATTTAGGACATGTACGACGTAGCTAATACTCGGGTAAGGACTGTAGGAGGTGACTCGAATATATCCCGGTGGAGATGAGGTTGCATTAGGGATCGATTCTTAGTCTTTTTTTTTTCTCTAGCGTTGGATGTGCTTGTTGATACCCAATTTTTCTCTCATGTATTTTTAAATATACATAAACACTTTCAAAATGTTGTACATGCATTTATAAACATGCGCAAGTGGTTTTATAATTTTTTTATAATTTCTGAAGGCCCCAAATCAATTTACTACTGCATTTTTAATTATATAAATATTCAGTAATTATCCCTCATATTACTTTAAATGATTTAGTCATCTAAATTCATAATTTATGCTCATATGAGTGCTCAAATATTTTAATTGTACTTTTTTAGAATTACATTTGCATTTTGAAGACTATAAGTGCATTTTTGCAATAATGGCCCATACAATTTTTATATTTTTATAATGTTAAGTAATTATTTTAAATCATCTTCATGCTTGAAAATTATTTTTTTATCATCTAAATTAGCTATTTTACATATTTAGTAAAATTGGTATTTAATAAATAGCCCCTAATTTACACCCAAAATCGAACCCCCCAATCCAATTTAATTAACCCAAGCCCAATTCAAATGACCCTAACCCAATTAAAATCCTACCCAACCCAGACCCCTTCTCATCCTGGCCGTTGATCTCTAAGATCAACGACCCTTATTCCTTCTTACCATTTAAACCCAAACGACCCCTTTACCTAATTCATTTGTTAAACTCCACCACCATTCGTTCCCAGACCTCTCCAACTCTCTCTCAACTCGCCCCTAACCCTAATCGCCATCATCGATGAGAAGATCCTGCCTATGGAGTTTTCGTGAGTTTTTCGATCATTACCAGCCTGCTATGCCTCCTGGCTGTTTGATTACATGGATCCATAAGAAAATCTCATGGATATCCAACGTGTTCTTGCCTGAAACTTGTTTACATGCCTGTCTAGGGCCACTCTCGTTTGTGAGTACTAATCTTCTTCTATTTTTAGTTCGAATGTTTGGTTCCTGACTGAGTTTTCTTCATCTCTTGGTTTAATTAATTGTTTCAACTTCGTTTACTCTTTATGAAATTAGGGGTCATACCATACCTTTCTTCAAAGTTTTTTTTCTAAAACTTTCAGTGTTAAACTAATGGTTTCATTACATGTTTGATTAATTTTCGTTTATATGTTTAAACCCTAGATGTTTCTGTTTATGACACTGATTTCTTCAACGTTTTCTGCTATTGTACTTATTTCTATGAACCAGTTGTATTGACCGATTCTATTTTTAGTCTTGAATAAATTTTCTGTTAAAACCAGTATTCTTTGGGATCTTTTTTACTCAATTGATTTCTATTAGGGATTTGAACCAATTCTTCCCGTTAAAATCAGTACTTCTCTGTGATTTACCTATTTTCCTTATTTGTGACTTTAGTTAGTATTACTTGCCTTAATTAGACTATTATCCAAGGCTAGGTTGTTGAATCTTACCTACTTTACCTTCTGTATTTGCTTCCTTTAACTGGTATGTCTCTATTTTTGATGTTGTTTATTATACTATGAAGCTTAAACTTATGTGCTCCCGCACGTTACTTTACCTCAGTCTAACCTATCCCTCTTATATATTCTTATCAACATTCTTATTACTGTGTTTAACTTTGTACCGTTCCTGTTTATCACCTTAATCAACATGTTTACCTTCTGTTTAAGTTTTAAGCTCTCTTGTTCATTGCTTTAGATAAACATGTTTACTTCTGTGTTCAAATATCAATCTTTCCTGTTTATTATCAACAAGCTTACCTCTGTGTTTAAGTTTCAACTTTTCTGTCTATTGTTTTAAGTCAGTGTAACTATTTCTATCCTTAAGTATGGCTGTTAGACCTAGGTGTCCCATGTTAACTAGTATGCTTTCCTACCACCATGTTTCTATGTGCTCCTGATTCTCTGTCCCAACCCCTGATACCCTCTCTGTGAAATTGTTTGTCCTCAGCATGTCATATGATGACTTAGGGTTAACTAATAAACCAAGTTGAATGTGAGTTTTTTCCTTGAGGTTTTGGTGACTATGTTCTGTGTGCTTTTGGTTTGCTGAACCTTTGTTTAGAATGTTTCCTAAACTATTTTTTACTTCTGATATGTCTTCACCTCCAAACTGTTTCACACTTCTAACATGTTTTCACTTCTAAAACTATATTCACTCCTAAAAAAATTTCACTGCAAAACTATGCTCACTTCTGAACTGTCTTACTTCTAGACTGTTTCTTAAAACTATTTTCCACTCTTTCAAGCACTATTTCTCACTCCTACTCCTAGAACATTTAAGGTCTTGCCCATCCAGTGTGAGCATTGCCTAGGAGTCCATGAGGCTCCTCTGAACTTTCACACATTGGAGCTGGCTTTCCAAACTTGCTCAAAAAGGGTTGCTTTGAAAGTTTTTCTGGTGTGAGCATTGCCCGGGGTTTCTGAGGCCCTTGGGAACTTTGACACACCAAGATACCACTGGGTAAACTATGAGAGTGTTGGCATGTTAATACTTGTTTGAAAGCTTGATTTTTCTGGTTTATGGTTTGGGCCTATTTAGGCTCCCTATAGTTGTAGCAATTTCACTTCTGTAATTCATTTTTAATGTTGGTCTGTAATAATAATTTCTTGTAAACAGATATTGGGGTAAATTAGTAAAAAAGGGTTGGGATTCTTATATATTTTTTGTGGGGAAATTGGGTAGAAATCATGTCCTTAGGTTTATTCTAACTATTTACTTGCATTAGAGAGCATGTTTTTAGGATTACTTACTTGAAGTAGATACCATGCCTATAGGTTATTACAATGTCTGTTATTTAGATACCATGCTTATAGGTTATCACAATATTTGTTCATCCAGATACCATGCCTATAGGGTTTTTTAAATTAATCTTGTATTTAGACACCCTGCCTATAATTTTAAAAAAAGAATTAATCTCTGCATATTAACAAGGTTTAGATCAATTTTCTGCACATCAATAAGGTTTTAAAACTTCTTGCGGCATTTAGATACCATGCCTATAGGACCTTAAATCAATTTCTGCATTTTTGCTACCAGTATCTATAAGTCTAAATGAGTCATTATACCTAGACATCATGCCTATAGGATCCGAACTACCTGCTTAAAATTGTTTATTGGTTTACTGCACTCCTGATTAATGACTAGATACCATGTTTATAGGACATCACTATTACACGCCTAGGCAAGCCTGTAGGGCGACTAAAATCCTGCAAACTGTAAAATTATGCTTTTTGTGGATGGTGCAGATCCAGCAAGCCCTAAAATCAGTAGATAAACTAATTAGGTCTCTATCACCTCGCTTTAACACAATGCTGCATATTCTATTTGTCATGCTCACCTAGACATTCTGCCCTAGGATCCTTTTGAAATATCTGAAATCGTGCTGTTTAAGATGTGCCATTATCTACTTATTTGTGGAGGTAAATGTGAGCCCCCTAAATTGTTCTTTACTTGACAGTCCTATTTGTTCTTGCTTGTCGCCTAGATTTTTCTCATTTAATTAACTTAGGAAAGTCTAGAATTGCCTAAATTAGAGGTCCTAAACACCTCTAGGGCAATAAGGAAGGGACGGGTAATCCTTGCATAGAGTTTGTTTTAATCAAAATCGCTTTTATAACCACTAAGTGGAGAATAATTAGGTAGTAAAAGGATATGATGACCTATGCGCTAATGCCACGTGTAACCCCACTAGTTGAGCAAGGTTTACCGGGTATTGTACAGATGTGATCCTGTAGGCTAAAGAACCTAGGACCCCTTGTTTTAAATGTAACACCAATTTTTCTAATTTGCTTTATCTGTTTATAAGACTAATTCACATAATTTGAGTTCGGCCGAGACCCACTGTTGTGGACCGCGAGGGGTGCCTAACACCTTCCCCTCAAGGTTATTTCTAGTCATTACCCAATCTCTGGTAATGCAAATCGATTTTATGAGTTACTTGCTTTAGGTTCCTAACGCACCTTAAAACCGTTAAGTGGCGACTCTTCAAATTCCACACCCAATTCCCAAAAAGGAAATGGGTTGTTCCCAATGAATGTCAAAACCTGGACTCCGTGAGGAAAAAAAGGGGGCACGACAGTACGATGACTCTGCTGGGGATATTTTAGGTTTTTACCATAACGAACTTGTTTTTGTGAATTAGTCTTAAGCATGCTTTTTTCTGTTAACACATGTGCACCCTTTCCCTTTCCCCTTTATTTGGATTTAATTGCTTATTTCTCAAGCATTTACGATTTCTTTTATTTTCCGGAACTCACTTGTCTCCTTGTTTTCTTTTTGTAACTATCTTTCAATTATTTAAATACCGCATTTATCATTTTTAAATGTGCAAATACTTGACAACATGCTATTTATTGTTGCATAAATCATGCTCAACATCATATTCCAATCGTGCGTAATCATTCCTATAGCAACGCTTGATGAGTGTTTGCGCTCTTCCTATATATCACCCTTTAAATTCAGAAAGGAGTATTTGCGGTAAAACTAGTCGATCAGCGGTGCAGTCAATGGTTCCGTATCTTTCCCCTTCAAGTTGTCCTCTCGAGGGTCACGGTCTAGAACTCTATAGCAACCTTACTCTGATCAATTGTTCATGCATCATGGTCAAACCTAGCCAGGTTAATATGTTGTCCACATAATAACCCTTTAAGATAAGCTTCACCCAAAAGTCCATCGGGTTTTCCATAATCCCAACGGATGCAACTACGATTGTGTACATTAATTTGGAGAAATTAATGCCAATTTGCTATTTATTATTGTATAATTAGACGAACCTGGAGGGGGGAAAGGGCCTAACTATACTTGTTTTGCAAAAAATAAGGCATGAAGTCCCCACGTTCGGCATGGTCGGTAGCATACCATCACTTTTGCTAGATTGGTGGAAGGATCTCCCTCCAAGCGACCAAAATCATGTGAAAAGGGTCTTAAGAAACCTACCTTCTTTATTGGATCTTCAGCCAAACAAAACGTTGATCGAGGCTGCCACCATATTTTGGGACAAATAAAGGACTGTGTTCCGCTTTGGAGACATAGAAATGACCCCCCTCTTGGAAGAAATAGGGGGATTTGTTGGGTGACCTTGGGATAGCCCTGGTTTATTGGCACCTGAAAATCGCACCACTAGGGGATTTCTGAAGATGATGGAATTAAAGAAGAATGATGACTTGGAGTGCTTGAAAAACTCCTACATACCTTTCGACTTCCTCCATGAACGATACGGTCACAACATCTCTTACCGTATTTTTTATGATGAATTCTCCATCACCTCCTTGGGTTGGATTCATCGTAGGGTTTTTCTGTTTGTGAGCACGTGATTTTTGCCCCACATGAATTACTCCTACAAAATTCCAAGGAATTAGATTTTTTCTTTTAATTGTTTGTTATTTTAGGAATTATTGTAGAATTTTCTAATTATTTGCATTTTTCTTTGCATGTATAATTTTATTTAATTCATGAAAAATATAAAACTTCTTTGCATTTGTATTTAGGATTTAATTTTGCATTTTAGATTAATTAGTGAATTAGTTGTTTTATAAAAATAAAAAATAAAAAAAGATCATTTTTGGCATTTTAACTCTTTAATTTTGAATTTTAAAGTTCTTCTTTAAATTTAGGAGTTAATTAATTATTATAAATATTATGTTGAGTATTTAATATAATTTGGTAGGTTACTTTAGTTTTTAATTTAATTTGAAAAGAAAAAGGATTTAAAATTGAAAAGGAAAAAGAGAAGAAATAAAAGAGAATATGATTTTGGCTTTTGCAATTAATCTCCCCAGCCCAATTAAATTCCCCCAGGACCCGTCCGAAACTTGGCTCAAAACACGCCCAAACCCGGCCAGCCCCTTCTATTACTCGAACGTCGCCGTTTCGAGTTCCCCCCACTTAGATACAATCTCAGCCCTCCGTTCCATCTGATATAATGGATGAAACACTTTCCCCCATTTTAATTAAATATGTCCGAAAATCTCAGAGACAGCCTAGTCCCAACCCCATCTATCTCTCTTATCGTTAACCTTAGCGCCACCTCTAAAATCCGCCATTTTTACCGGAAAACAACTCCAAACCACCACCAAATTAACACCACACAATCCTCACTCACCCTCACCCCCAATCCATCACCATATTCCCTCGAATCATCACCAAACAGGGCCAATTTCGGATCTAATAAAGATAAAAGCAGAAAATAAAAATCATCTGTGTTCTCTAGTTTTCGACAAGTGATTAAGAGTAGAAACTGGCCTTGCTTGTTTGTTCTTGACTAGAAACACATGATTGAGGCCAATTTTGGCTCAAAATCAAGAAATCTGAGATCATTCAAGACCATTGTCCTTCCACTTCTGTTTAGGTATTTCAGTTCTTCGTCCTTCATCTATGATTTTATTCTCGTTCTTTGATTTTTATTTTTCTTTCCTTCTCTTCTTTATTTTCTGCTTTAAAGATTTCTTTGTTGGCATTTTAGGATTAATTCATTGATCTCATGGTCAAGTTTTGTTAGTTTTTTATTCAGTACTGGATAAGTCTATTTCTTTTTTTTTAAGTTTCGTTATGGTCCAAATGAATTGGTTTTTCGCTGATTTCGTCCAGAATCATTGTTGTTGCATTTTTCTTTTCTTCTGCTGACTTGGGGCCTGCCCTGCATACAGACATGCCCTTCAGCATCAATCCCAGGGGTTTTGGGTGGGTTATTGGGTCAACTTGACCTATTTGGTCTGCTGAAAGTAAATAACATAAGTTTTAAAGGTAGTCTAGGGATTTTAAGTAGGAGAATCGCTCATAACTGATTTAGGAATTTTCCTGAAAGGTGGGAAAGGGACTGACTTAGCAAACAAGTTAAAAATTTTAGGTATTCACTAGTAAAAACGAAAATTTGAAAAGGAGTAATGGGCAAAATCTGAACCATTTTCTGATGCCCTAGAGCTTCTATATAAAAGGCTATTTCTTCACTCTCAAGTTAGGGATTTTTTTAGAGACTGGAAAAACATCAAAAAACTTAGAAACGACTCAGTTTTCATTCAAACTCCAAATACTGAAAATTGCTCAAAATTTGCTTGGTTTTTGTTGGTTTTAATTCCCTATGATAAGTCAGAATTGCTAAAAGTTCAATAGAATAGTGCATCTGGGTTTAAATGTGTGGAATTGGGTCGAGATTTTGAGGCTGATCTGCTCGTTCTGTACTGTTCTATTGCTGACTTACTACTGCTGTTTCCTCTTAAACTTCAAGCTCATTTTTCCTTGTTTTTGATTGTTGTAATCAAGTACAAATTACTAGACTCTACTGAATGTAAAGCTCGATATGAAATGGAAATATGGGGTTTTAAGCATAACATCAACTCATCTGTTTATGATTTAGCTGTATTTTCTGCATTCATTGTGTTTTTATTGTCTGATTCATTGTATCTTCTAGCTAATTTTTGGTTTTGATAGTTGAACTCTTATCATTGTATTTAATCTTGGACTGTTATGATATGGATATAACTTAGGTGAATAACATCTAAGTCGTATGGTAGTGTTTTTTTTCTTGATCAATTTCTATGGCTTATTTGTTCTGGTTTGGGTTTCCGAATGACTTCATGTTTATTGTTTGATTTGTAAATGTCATATGCAAAAGTTTGGAAGCCTTTAATGTTTAGACATTCTGTTGAAAGCGTCAGTGTTGAACCTTAAATCAGTTTCTAGGTTTCATTTGGTTCTTTCTTTAATGAAATCTGTTGGCCCAAGTTCAGTTGAAGTTTTGAAGATTGACAAATAAACTCAGGGAAGGACCTGGTCCATCTTGGGAGACACAGTTAGTCATAACCATTGCGCATGAAAGGCACGTGAGGAAGATATGTATTGAAGATTGCGCAACAAATATCTTCTGAACGGAATCGAAAAGGTTGCATTGAGTTCTAAGGAGGACAGTCTCCTTATGACAAGAGAACACAATCCTAAGCTAGGATACGGATGGGAGTTTGTATTGGTTAAGGACTCAAATCGACTAAGGATAAGCATTGGAGTCTCGATCAAACTCTAACTGCTAATCTATTAAATAACCAAGTTGTTCTCTTTTACAGGTAATGCACATACGCAGAAGTTAAGCATATTTGAGAGCAAAAAGAGCAAGTCTGATTTGCAAGCAATATATGCGAGATACAAGTGTGCACGTCTGAAGCTACATGAACTAAGATAGAAGAACCAGTTTCATCATTGTGTTTGTTCTAAGTCTAGTTCAATTGTAGTAGGTTTTAATATTGTATCTTTCAGCTTTCTTAGAAGCAATTGTATTAGGTACTTTGAGTATTCAAGTTAGAGTTAACTTAAAGGTGTCGCAACAGTTGAGGCTGTGTGCTACACATGGACTAGAGTTAATCCTTAGGTTTACAAAGAGCTTTGTAAATGCAGTTTTTGGCTCAGTGATTTAGTGGAGTTTGGGAAAATCCTACTGAGTAGTAGGTCGTGGTTTTTTCACCTTTTGAGCCAGGTATTTTTCACGTATAAATCTCTGTGCACTTTACTTTCAGTACTTATTATTCCGCAAACTGCTGTAGTTAGAACACTTAGAAGAACCAGGTTCTTCTAACGCGAAAATTAGGTACCACACAAATCACCCCCCCCTCTTGTGTGGTATTGACGTTAATAACATCAATTGGTATCAGAGCGGGTTATCCTTGAAGAGGTTAACACCTTAGGAAAAGATCAATATGAGTGCACCACCTAGGAACTGGGAAGGGCAATCCACTGCCAGGCCTCCTCTCTTCAATGGCCTCTACTATTCATGGTGGATGTGAGCACGTGATTTTTACCCTATATATGAGTTTATTCCTATAAAATTCAAACAAAACAATTTTTCTTTATTCCTTACAATTTGTGTGAATTTTATAATAATTATTTGCATGTTATTTGCGCATGTTAAATCAAATAAAAAAATAAATAATAAAAATATGCATTTACATTTAGTAGGTATTAATTTATTTTAACAAATTAAAAAAAAATCAAAATAATATTTTCATTGAAAAAATTGCCATAAATAAAGTTAATTAGTTTAACAATTTTAATAAAATCAAAACTAAATACAAAATAGAAAAAATACAAATACAACAAAATACAAAATCAGAAAAAAAAATACAAAAATGAAAATATGTAAAAAATATAAGAATGAAAAGGAAGGGGAAAAATACAAGAATTAAAAATAGACAAAGGAAAATAGCTTGGGCAAAACATTACCCCAAGCCCAAATAATTTGCATCCGCCCAGGCCCAAAAATTGGCTATCCGGTCCAGCCATATGAATACGAAACGACGCCGTTTAGGGCGTCTTAATCTCAGCCGTTCATCACATTTAATCTAACGGCCCTTCTTCAATGTTACATATTTAATAAAATAATTCATAACCCTAAATTCATTCTTCCATGTCCCATTCTATATCGCCCCATCAGCCGCCCTTACCTCCTCCCTCTGCCCCGCCGGAACCCTACCGGCAGGATGCCATTGTTATGCCAATAGGTCCCAAAATTACACCCCTAAACCGTCCTGAGTCCCTCTTTACACCCCACCAGTTTGTTTCCCTCGAATAAGCCTGAGTCTTGTCGAATCTTCAATTTTGTGTTGCCGGAAACTCAATTCCGGCGAACAAACCTTCACCCAAATTGAATCAAAATCACACCATGACCCCCTCTTGACATCCTCAACACTGTGTTGAAGCCCTCGAGTCTCAGAAGTCGTTGGAACACCCTCAAATGTTCAAGAAAGTTGGCTGGCGACTAAAAAGGCTATAGAAGGCCTCCTGGACAACCAGAATTATTTTAAAAAAAAAAAGAAGAAAAGAAGAGCAAATTATAGAAAATAACGGAAAAAAAAACAAAGCTAAGTCCTTTCTCTGTCCTTTTTCTCTTTTTTGTTTAATTAGCTTTTACATGCTTAATTGATCAAGTATTAGAGTTTAATTAGTATAATTAGATTTTGTTAGGTTCTGAACTTTTCGATCCTGTTTGGTAAATGTTCTGATTCTGTTTCATAAAGTTTTATTAATTTTGTGATGATTCATGATAAACCATTAGTAATTAGTATTTGTTCTTTATTCGATTTTCATGAGTTGTTCCTTAATTCAATATTCAATTAGTTTTAATCATAATTACAGCCCTAATTAGATTTAGTAAAATTAATACTTAGGGTCTGATTGGTTATAGTTGATTAATATAAATTTGTTTGATAAATCTGAAATTAGGGTTCTTCAGTATGCTGATAATTAGATTGGTTAATTAGCATATTAGGTTTTGATAGATTTTTGATAAAAAGGTTAAAAGGCAGTAAAGGAAA
>MU734581.1:0-58700 GCA_026770625.1 Nicotiana glauca
TAGTAGCGGATTTGAAGGTATTGCTATCGTAGCTAAGCAAGGTGACCGCCGGCGTTCGCGGCACCGAGTTTTTTCCCCCTTTTGATTTCCAGATTTTACTCTATGTATTATAGATTTTGAAATTTATAATAAAGATCTTTCTTAGATGCTCGTGACTTGTGACACTTCGGTCGGGTTGTGTGGGGTTGTAGTCCTGATTATTATAGCAGTTAAGCTGTATCACTTTACTCATTTATGTTTAAATAATCTTAAAAGGAAGTGAATTGGGTTAGTTGGCTGGCCTTGTCTTCACGAGAGGCGTCATCACGACCAGTGTGGTTTTGGGTCGTGACACATTATGAATTAGCATTACTTTAACACGACAGCTCAATCTATCAAGAATGTCTACACTGGCATGATAGTGATTAGTCGTTATATATCATATGTAAGTAGTGATGAGATTTAGAGAAGCACTGTACTCTCAAGAAAAGAGGGCACTAGTCTCTGTTAATACTTGTAATAGTTTAGCTGTTTAAGATTAAATTGTGGAAGCATTTCGAAATTGAGTATGAAAAGGCATGAAAAGCAAAGAACTTACAGGCCAGCAATGACAACATTGAGCATGGTGGTGAAAGAATCTCCTCCATTTGCAATATTCTTGTGCACGATAATGCTAGTGAACCACACAAGCAATGACCAAGAAAGGAAAAGGACACAATGCAAGGTGCCCAAACCCATGCCCTTTGCCAATCCAGCTTTCTTTCCATACTTATAAGTGTTCAACAAGGCACCTTTATACGATTTAACGGCATTTTCTTCTCCAGTAAATGCTTGCACTGTTCTAACATTAGCTACAACCTGATAATTGCAAACGATCACTAACAACAATCAGGGGGATTTCAAAAGTGGAATTGGGGTACTATGTATATGAGTCCGAGTAAAGTATGATCATTTCTTAAATAAATTACTCTACCGTCCTAATTTATATGACACTCTTTTCATTTTGGAACCTCTAAAGGTTTGACACCACCAATTTCTGTTCAACTTTCAAAAATTCAAATTCATTGAATTATTCAAATTTAAACTGTATGTGATATTTTTTCCATCTAGCTAACTGCTCAACCAGCTGAGAATTGATTTTCTTGAGCCGATGGTCTATCGAGAACAACCCCTCTACCTCCACAAGGTAGGAGTAGTAATGTTTGTGTACACACTATCCTTCCCTAGTATGAATACACTGGGCTGGGTATGTTATTGTTGTTTAGCTAACTCCTCAACCATTATTTTAATTTTTTTTTCCACAATCACTAATATATAATTTAAGTCAACTCTACCACCTTAAAACATATGTCCAGTCACATACCATCATAAATACAGGGCAAGTTGGAGTACATATTGACATTATAAGTTTGAAGACTTTTGTCAGACAGTTGGAGCGCATACCTCTTCAGCAATTTCTCCAGCTTTAACATAGGATTTGCGAACTCGGGCGATGAGACCAGTAGCAATGTAGGCATAAATACCACCGGCGAGAGCGATCAAAGGCACAATTGAAAGAGTCACCAAGCTAATTTGCCACACCCTTATGAACCCAATTGTAAAACCAGCAAAGAAACGGCTGACATAGTGCATGAAATTTCCCACCTGCACCGCCACTCATATCCACAATGCTCACTAAAATGCTTGTATTCACAGTTAATTTTCACAATGATAAGTACCCAATGCTCATCAATGAACTATAGAACATTAAAGAAAACAAATTCGTTTTTCTTGTTTTGAGCAATTTGAGTACTATACAAACTCTTAACCAGATTTTGTTTATTTATTTACAATCTCCCCTGTCCAATATATTTTACTTTTTATCATGTCACACGTCTCAATCTTACCATAAACAAAAGTTTGATATTTAACTTGAGAAAAATAAAAAGACGAGCCTAATATTTGCCAAATTTAAATTCCATATTCCATATTCAGAGCCAAGTCAAAAGCATTTTTTGCTTAAAAAAAAAACCTTGTTTTGCCAAGATTCAGCCGATTTTTTCTACTTTTGAGCACAAGTAACAAATTCTAGCTTCTTTCAAAAAGCACAAATAGAAAATTAATTTTTTCAAGATAAAAATTAACTTTATCAAAATTTTATATTTTTCAAATTATCCTCATTAATTTAAATTTCCTTTTCCTTTTTTGTTTCTACCATTCATTTTATATTTTTTTTATCATTTTTTATTCTTGTTTGAAATAGTCTCTACTATAGATCTCCTCTTTTATATAGGATTTATGGAATTAATTTCAATTTATATTGAACGATGCATATTGATATGTTTGAATCACCTTGTAAACAATAAGTAATGTGATATTGCCAATATTATTTTTTCTTGGATAATTATATTTATATTGATTAAAATCTTTAATATATATTCCCTCCGTTTTAATTTATGTGAATTTATTTCTTTTTTAGTCCGTGCCAAAAAAGAATGACATCTTTCTCTATTTGAAAATAATTTACCTTTATGCAATGATTTATAACCACACAAAATATATGTTCTTCATTTTATACCACAAGTTCAAAAGTCTTTTCTCCTTAAACTCTGTGCCCAGTCAAATGGTTTCACATAAATTAAAACGGAGGGAGTATATTTTTATTTTATATTTTACAAATTCCATTCTCTATAACAAATAATTCTAGTTATAAATTGAATATTTACTGTCCTTTGTGTAATTTGATACTCAAAAGTATTTTAGAAAGATTGGCAAAATAGAATTTGCTTATCAAATATTGCAAAAAGAACTACTAAAATAAATTGGCCAAACACAAACTACTATTGTCCAAAAGTATGTCTCAAAATAAATAGTTTTTGACATATTACCAAACAACTTTTAGTTGTACAGGGAGGGCATTTTAGTTAAAAGTCATCCTACTTCAGTTTAAATTTATTATTTAATCATAGTAAATTAATATGATTTGATGAAAACAATAAATATAAATATTTTTCTTAGATATGACCTTACGTAAAAATAAGAAAATGGAAAAGACATAAAACCTCATATTATTTTCCTTTACCTTTTTTTCCCTCTAATATTCTTGACTTTAAGACGAAGGAGCATATGGTTTGGTTTTGTAATAGAAAATATTGGAGTACGTAAATTAACTAACCATCGGTTCTGATTCAAATAGGGATCGATTTGTTTAATAAAAGTAAATGGTGCGGATACATGGAGTTATTTTTCTATTACATTATTGTTCTTCGAGCATTGATGAGTATCACATTCAATTTGAGAAACATTCCAAAGTAGTAGTTTTAAATATTAAAATAAAAGAAGAATAAATTTTAATCACATTCTACTAGCTGGTCAACAGAGAAAAACATAAAATTACTGGTCCGTAACCCCAAAAATTAATATTGATTTATAAAAATTGAAACAAAGTCAAAAACTAATTAATGCCACCAAATTGCATTTACCCTTTCTCCATATCTTTCCCCTACTTTTAAGACCTATGTCCCAACTTTTCCTTCCATATATTGGAGTATAGTAATGAATAACATGATGTAACCTGAAGCTCCCAACTACTACTCCCTCCTGTCCAAAATAAGTGATTTTTTGACATTTTTCTTGTGGTCCAAAATAAGTGATTTTTTCAGATATCAAGAAGAATTAATTAATTTTTTCCTACATTGTCCTTAGAGTAAATGATGTTGGAATATGTGTTAGGAGTGTTTATGTGATATAATAAAGGTTAATATGGTCAATTCCATTGCTAATTAATGCTAAAAGATAGATTTCTTAATTTGTGTGAAAACATCCAAAAAATCACTTATTTTGGACCGGAGGGAGTACTAACCAACAATAGAAATTCTTTTTTCTCTATAGTATTCTTTTTCATAAATTTCCCTTTTTGAAAACACAGTGAATTAACTAGTCCAGAAACAAAATATGAATGTATGTACCTTCTCAGAAATAGCATCTTGAACAATAATAATATCACTGGTAATTGCAGAAATTACTTCTCCAGTGGAAGCTTCAGTGTCAAAAAGACTTATATCTTGATTTAACATGGACTTCAAGTATGCCATTCTCATCTTTGCTGCTTGCCTTTCTCCACTGTGCATCCAACAAGCCACCTCTTTTTTTTACAAGAAAATATATAATTAGTAGGATATATTTGGATGGATGTCCTTATGTATGTAAAAGAAAACCAAATTAAAGTTGATCAAACCTATCCATGATGAAAATAGTACCACCACACTTAGGTACACAAAATCCAATGCGTACTGCAAAACAACAATCCAAAAAGAACATAATTATATATTCATTAATTCTGATTTAATTTAAGAAATTATCTAGCATTTATGCATACATACCTTGGCAACTTTGTGAGAAGTTTCAGCAGGAAAAAGATAAGCGAGACCAATAATATTTATCAACTTCCCAAAGAAAATGAAGAAAACAGGAACAGAAGCACCATGTACACAAGCACCAATGGATCCAAAAAACATCAACAAGTAGTCATACACGTCAGCAAAAGAAAACAGCTTCAACAATGAAACTTTTCCAGGCTTTTCTTCTTTCTGCTTCATCTTACCTTGCTGCCTCATTTTTCGCAATAACACTTTTCCTTCTTATAAGAGAAAAAATATATAATTAGGCTGATATTATATTTTATTACTACTATTAATAAGCCAGAACGAGAGCAGCCTCCGGTTAACAATTGAGCTACATCTGGTTATATTTTATTACTACTATTAAGAGGAAGTCAGCATATATATAGCAGCCGAGAGAGTTGATTAGTAATTTGGTGGTGCATGTGAAAATGCCGAAAGAATGATGACAAGTGCCCAACGGAATGCGGTTGAGAGTTGGGGAAAAATTGGGAGTATGTATGTATGAGAAAAAACGTACGTATATGAGTTGAAGAGAGAGTTGGCAGTTGGCCCCTTGTTATAAATGGTTCAAGGAACAATTAGGTTTCCTTCATTTATTGCGCGCTTCCTTTATTTTTATTATTATTATTATTATTATTATTAATTTATTATTTAAAAAAAAAAAGTCTTTGTTAATATCATCCTAATCAATTGTCAAATCGGTGAGGAATTAATTCACCCAAGTGGCGGTGTTTCTTTGCTTTGGATACTTTATTTCATTTTTATGACGTCAAAAAACATTTTAAAAAATTACTTTGCTGTCACAAGAGGCAGAGTTAAAAATTTACTTTTGAAACATCTTTACTGCTACACTAAAAAATTAATTTTTTTCTACAATTTTCATATAACTAATAGTTCATCTTAAGCCTATTTGCACATTATAATTTTTCGACAAAGGATTGAATCACCTTCCTTCTACTTAGTTTCGCCATTGCCTACAATTTCTTTTTAAATAATCTAATTTTGTAAAGTATTTGGGGGTTTTTCTTTTCGCCCAGCGGCCCCAAATAATTACAGGTAATAGCCCAAATATACAAATTATCTATGCTGATTGTGTGTGTGTGTGTGTAATAATGCATTTACCAACTACTATTTTCTTAGAAATTATTTTTAATCACTCCCAAAAATAATAGTCGACGAAATGTATAATTTTTGTAAATATGTGTCTTATATACATATATTTTCTATACTTTTGGCCAGCGAATGCAATTAATTTTATTGACCGACCATTTTGTATTTTGCCTTATTCTTTTTATTTTGTTTGTGCATAGAACATAATAAACTCAATAATGATAAAAGGAGAAAACAAAACATTGATGTACCTTCACTAGAATCCTCCCGTATTTTAAGTTTTCTGATATTCGTTTATATCAGTGTCACAACCCCGGTTCGCCTTCTTAAACCATCGTGACGGCACCTAGTCTCTACGTCTAGGTAAGCCAAAAAAAATGCGGAAGATAAATTAATATGCGGAAGAAAATAATTAAAAACCGAAATAGTAAAATAAAACAGCGTTAAAAGTGCCGCTCGGCATGCACAATATCAACTCTCAAAGACTAATGCATTTTCCAAAACCCAGAATCTCATGATCACAAGCCTTTGAATGTCTACAAACATCTAACTCCAGAATATCTAACAAAGAAACAAAATACATAAGGGCTAATACAAAAGGGAGAGTAGAGAGACACTCTTCGGTCTCCGGACGCGACAGATACACCTCGGAGTCTCTTCAAGTGCCTCGTCTCAAGCGTGATAAGTCTGAATAGAAGTACCTGGATCTGCACATGAAAAACATGCACATTAAGGGCATGAGTACACCACAGCGATACTCAGTACGTGTCAAGCCTAACCTCGATCAGGTAGTGACGAGGAAGGTCAGGGCCCTACTGAGGTTAAATAAAATATAAGATTCAACATTGTAGAACACAACAATATAAATAAGTACAATAGTAAAAGTAACCACGGGATACAAAGGACAACAACGACTACTACAGAGGCAAAGTAAACACAGAAAGAAAATACAGCTGAACACAAAGATAACAACCGGGGTTCTCCCAGGATACCGACTTGTAATCCTAAATGTAAATATTTAGTGGATCTCCCGGGATACCGTCCCGTAGCCCAACTCATAATGCAAGGGGATCTCCCGGAATATCGATCCATAGTTCCAAATTTAAATACTCAGTACATGGGGAATCTACTGTGTGTAGTCCTGTAGTTTCAATGTAAATGTGAAGGGGTATCTCCCGCAATACCGTTCCGATCCCCCGGGGATACCATCCTGTAGTCCCAAAGTAAACACACAACATCAGCAAAAAGAATACACAGTTCAATTCAAGTTCCATACCAAGTTAAAACATGTGTTTCTAACCTAGCATGTTGCATGTAATCCAAATAAGGCAGTTTGAACAAGTAAGGCAATTAAGTCAATTAGACATGCTTTCCTAAGCTAACAAAATGCCTAAATTGCAAGTAATATAAATAGGAAATAAAACATACTAGTAATTAATTAATAAAAATCGGAGCTAACGGACCTCCAAAACACAAATCTGAATACGCCTCTAAGCCCGAAATCACCCAACGAAGTTAAGGAACCACCGGAATCCCATTCTAAGGCTGTCTTCATACTATTCTGACTATGGTCAAATTTCCAAAACTTAAGCTCTCATTTAGGGACTAAGTATCTCAAAACTCTCCAAAACTCAAAATCAAACATCCCGGTAAATCGAAATAGTAGAAATAAACACGAGGAAAGCAGTTAATAGGAGATCGGGGCGTTAATTCTTTAAGCGACCGGCCGGGTCATTACATCCTACCACACTTAATCATTTGTTCATCCTCAAACGAGCATAGAGACATACCTGAAGTAGTGAAAGGATGAGGGTAACGACTGCGCATATCCTGCTCAGCCTCCCAGGTCGCCTCTTCGACCAGATGACCCCGCCACTGAACCTTCACAGATGCAATGTTCTTTGACCTCAACTTTCTAACTTGCATGTCCAATATTGCCACTAGAACCTTAACATAAGATAGATCCTTTTCCAACTGGACTGAACATCCAACACGTGTGACAGATCACTGTGATACCTCCAGAGCATCGAAACGTAAAATACTGCATGAAGCCCTGCCAAACTGGGAGGTAAGGCAAGCTCATAAGAAACCTCCCCAACACACCGCAATATCTCAAAAGGGCCAATAAACCTCGGACTCAACTTCCCCTTCTTCCCGAATCTCATAATTCCCTTCATAAGCGAAACCCGAAGTAGAACCCGCTCTCCAACCATATAAGAAACATCACGAACCTTTCGGTGTGCGTAACTCTTCTGTCTGGACTGGGCTGTACAGAGTCTATCCTGAATCACCTTAACCTTCTCCAAAGCATCCTGAACCAAGTCTGTGCCCAATAATCTAGCCTCACCCGGCTTAAAGCAACCCATTGGGGATCTACACTGCCTACCATATATAGCCTCATACGGTGCCATCTGAATGCTGGACTGATAGTTATTGTTGTAGGCAAACTTCGCCAATGGCAAGAATTGATCTCAAGACCCTCCAAACTCAATCACACATGCACGGAGCATATCCTCAAGATTAAATAGTGCGGACTGTTCGTCCGTCTGAGGGTGAAATGATGTACTCAACTCCACCCGAGTACCCAACTCATGCTGAATGGCCCTCCAGAACCGTGATGTGAAATGAGTACCTCTATATGAAATGATGGAAACTAGAATACCACATAGACGAACAATCTTCCAGATATAAATCTCCGCCAGTCACTCCGAAGAATAAGTAGTACAAAAAGGATGAAATACGCGGACTTGGTCAGCCGATCCACAATCACCCAAATGGCATCGAACTTCCTCAAAGTCTGTGGGAGCCCAACTACAAAGTCCATGGTGATCCGCTCCCACTTCCACTCCGGGATCTCTATCTGCTGAAGTGACCCACCAGGTTTCCGGTGCTTATACTTTACCTACTGACAGTTGAGGCACCGAGCTACAAACCTAACTATATCTTTCTTCATCCGCCTCCACCAATCATGCTGTCTCAAATCCCGATACATCTTTGTGGCACCCGGATGAATGGAATACCACAAATTATGGGCCTCCGCTAGAATAAACTGCAGAAGCCTATCAACATTGGGTACACAAATCCGACTCTGCATCCTCAATACCCTGTCATCACCAATAGTCACATCTCCGGAATCACCGTGTTGAACCCTGTCCTTGAGGATAAGCAAATGAGGATCATCATACTAAAGCTCCTTGATACGGTCAAATAAGAAAGATAGAGAAACCAGGCAAGCTAGGACCCGACCGGGCTCCAAAAGATCCAATCTCACAAACTGGCTGGCTAAGGACCTAACATCACCATAGGTCTCTCCGATGCTGGTAAATAAGACAAACTCCCCAAACTATCTGCCCGGCAGCTCAAGGCATCGGCCACTGCATTGGCCTTGCCCGGGTGATACAAAATAGTGATATCATATTCCTTCAACAACTCCAACCACCTCTTCTGGCGCAAATTAAGATCCTTTTGCTTGAACATGTGCTACAAGCTCCAATGATCAGTATAAATCTCACAAGGAACACCGTACAAATAATGGCGTCAGATTTTCAATGTGTGAACAATGGCATCTAAATCTAGATCATGGACAGGGTAATTCTTCTCATGTAACCTTCAACTGTCTAGACGCGTAGGCAATCATCCGACCACCCTGCATCAACACCGCTCCAAGGCTAATCCTTGAGGCATCACAATAGACCATATAAGACCCTGAACCTATAGGCAATATCAAAACTGGGGTTGTAGTCAAAGGTGTCTTGAGCTTTTAAAAGCTCACCTCACACTCTTCCATCTATTGGAACGGAGCACCCTTCTGGGTCAACCTGGTCATAGGAGCTGCAATCGATGAAAACCCCTCAACAAAACGATTGTAATAACCTGCAAAGCCAAGACAACTGCGGATCTCTATAGCTGAGGATGGTTAGGGCCAACTCTGCACTACCTCTACTTTCTTTGAATCCACTTGAATACCCTCACTCGACACCACGTGACCTAAGAATGCCACAAAATCCAACCAAAACTCACATTTCAAGAATTTAGCATATAACTTCTTTTCCCTCATAGTCTAGAGCACTGTCCTTATACACAAGGATATCATCAATAAAGACAATGACGAACAAGTCAAGATACGGATGGAACACACTGTGCATCAAACGCATAAAGGCTACTGGGGCATTGGTCAGCCCAAATGACATAACAAAGAACTCGTAATGACCATACCAAGTCTGGAAAGCAGTCTTCGGGATATTTGGCTCCTGAATCTTTAACTAATTTTAACCTGAGCACATGTCAATCTTAGAAAACACCCGTGCACCCTGGAGCTGGTCAAACACATCATCAATACGAGGCAAAAGATAATAATTCTTCAATGTAACTTTGTTCAACTGGCGATAATCAATACACATATGCATAGAACCATCCTTTTTCTTCAAAAACAAAATAAGAGCACCACAAGGTGATACACTAGGCCTAATAAAACCCTTATCAAGCAATTCCTGTAACTGATCCTTCAATTCTTTCAACTCAGGAAGAGCCATACGATACGGAGGAATAAAAATGGGATGAGTACCTAGAAAAAGATCAATGCCAAAATCAATATCTCTATCAGGAGGCATGCCCAGAAGATCAGCAGGAAACACATCAGGAAAATCCTGTACTATTGGGACTAAATCAACTGAAGGGGTATCAATACTGATATCTCTTGCATAAGTTAGATATGCGTCACACCCCTTCTCAACCATACACTAAGACTTAAGGAAAGAAATAACTCTACTGGGAGTGTGATCTAAAGCACCCTCCACTCAACATGCGGTACACCTAGTATAACCAGCGTCACAATTTTAGCGTGACAATTAAGAATAGCATAATGGGGTGACAACCAGTCCATGCCCAAGATAATATAAAAATCTACCATGTTGAGTAATAATAAATCGGCTCTAGTCTCAAAACCACTAAGAGCAACCAAACATGATTGATAAACGTGGTCCACAACAAGAGAATCTTCTATAGGAGTATAATTATAAACATGGGAACTCAAAGAATCCTGAGGTACACCCAAGTGCGGAGCAAAATATTAATACACAGAAGAGTAAGTGGAGCATGGATAGAATAGAACCGATGCATCACTATGATAAACCAGTATAATACCAGTGATGACAGAATTAGAGGCAACAACCTCGATGCGGGCAGAAAGGGCATAGTATTTGGCCTGGCCTCCCCCTCTAGGGCAACCTCTAGCTCCCCGACCTCTACATCTATCTGACTGAGCAAGTGGGGTAGCAACTGGAGCTATAACCATAGCTTGAGAACTCTGCAAGGCATGGTGTGGTTGAGAAGTCTGTGGAGGTGCACCCCTCCTAAGTCTGGAAAAACCCTCACCATATGGCATGTATCACCACACTCAAAACAAGCTCTGGGGGATGTGGAAGCTGTGATTGGCTCGGGCAAAGTCTGCTAGACAAACCACTGAAAGCACCCTGCACAGAAGGCGCACTAGATACTGAAGGCGCATAATAAGGATCTTGGGGCCTAGGAAGAGCTGGAACGCTAATGGTTGCTAGAAGAACTGAATGAACGGGGCGACTAATATAACCTCTACCATGATGACCTGATGTTGGGGCACAGGCACTAGAAAAATGGCCTGACTCTTGAGACCTCTTGTTCTCCCTCTCCTCTCTCTCTCCCTAGCATGCATACCCTTAATCCTCCTAGCAAAGCTCACCACCTATTTATAAGAAATATCCATCTCCAACTCATGAGCCATGCTAGACCTGATGTTGGGAATAAGCCCCTCGATAAACTAGAAAACCCTCTCTAGAATAGTAGAAACCGAGGCCGGGGCATGTCTAGACAAGCTAGTGTAACAGACAACATACTCCGAGATAGCCATAGCACCCTGGCGAAAATGCTCAAACTCTGCGCGCCATGCGTTCCTGAGGCTCTGAGGAACAAACTCTCTCAGGAACATATCTGAAAAGTGAGTCTAAGTCAGTGAAGCTGCCTCGTTTGGACTGTGTAACTCATATGTATGCCACCACTCATAGGCAACTCCTCGAAGCTGGATGGCAGTGAAAGAAACCTTATTTGATCCTAATATACCCATAGTGCGGAGGATGCAGTGATACTCCTCTAGAAATCCCAAGGCATCATTGGAGACTAACCCATTGAATACAGGAGGATCATACTTCTTGAACCTCTCAAGCATCCACTATTAATCCTCTAAAGTCGCTGCCCTGTCTTCGGGCTGACCTGGGGCTACAGGTTGTACAGGAATAATCTCTGGGACTTGATCAACATGCACTCTCTACTCAAGAGTACGGGCGGCGGGAGTTTATGCTCCTCCCCCGGCCTGAGTTTGTGGTTTTGGTTACAGGTGGGGCGGAGGGGATTATGGTTTTTGCTGTTTTGGGATGTGACGAAGATAAAGGCTAACAACTACTAGGGTCTGTTTGTTAGGGTGTATAAGAAGAAGGAAGAGTGGGTCTTAGGATTTGGGCTTTAAAATTGGGCTAACTCCTTGGACCTCTTCAATTAAGACCAAACAAAATTAGCCTCAAATTTCATACCCTTTCTTTCTGAAACAAGACTAAAGTTACTACACCATTGACGGATTAATCATAATTAAGTAGAAATGACTATTAAAAGTAAAATTAACCGTTAAAACAAAAGTATTTTTTGGTATTTTTATTTTTGTGATAAAATAAAGTGAAAGAGTCAAACCTAGTTAAAATAGAGATATTAGGTCTAAATTAAATATTAAATTCTAAAATATGTAAAAGCTTCGGGAGGGTAAAAAAAATACATGTCTAATCTTTGACTGGAAACACAAAGTATTTTCTGGCAAAGAATAACGCGATAGGTTTTTTGAGCCGATCCTTATTTTAAAAGACCAAAATCTAAAAGAAAGGAGAATGTGATCGAGCCCTAGTATCTGAGATGCCTACATATCCTTGGCTATAAAGTAATCTGGCCATGTGTAGTTCAGAAGTAGGAATAATGATGGAGTGTACCGAGGTGGAGAGCCAAGTGAGGTTCCGTTTCGTCGAGGTTCCGGTCTGCGAACCAGTTATTACATTAAAATCAAAAATAAAAAAGACTAACTAAGCCTATCAGCTATGAGTTACAAGATTCCTATCTATAAGCCTTCTGAAGCTTGATCTTGAGTCTTGAATGGTTCTTCATGCAGACTTTTGTTCTGAACCTTGATGTTTACTAGCTGCAGGTGCTAGTTCATTCTTTCGTAGCTTCTTCAGATCCAGACGGGACATGTAACGTTTGTGACTTCAGCCATGTCTTGAGTAATTCACATCTTTTATCTACTTCTACATTTTGGATTCACTTTTTTTTTTGGGATTGAGAGTACTTCTATTGGTCATCTCGGATTGTTGACTTACATTCTTGCCGCGAGCTTTTGCTATTTCTAATTTGAACTGAATTCTGAAATGACTTCCTTTGTTCTCCAGGTGGGCGCCTGTTACTGACTTGAAACTTGAAATAATTCTGAAATGAATTCCATTGTTCTCCAAGTGGATGCCTGCAATCAAAACAACAGAACAAACAAAATTTTCTGCCCAGTTTTCACTAGGAAGATTTGTGAGTTGTTAGCAAAACTGTAAACCACTAATGCTATTGATGCAATAATGAGAGTAAACTAAAGACTCGACTAGGATGTGCGTCTCCTGTGAGTAAAACCAAGAAACTTTTACTAGCAAATGCGTCTGCTAAAAATTAAACCTAAATGACCCAAACTAGGAATTTTATCGCCTAGGAGTGGAACTTCAATGACTCAAACTAGGAAGTGTGTCTCCTAGGAATGAACATAAATGACCCAAGACTAGGAAGTACATCTCCTAAGGGTAAAATCTCCATTTAGAAAGTGCGTCTCCTAAAAGTGTATCCTGAAAAACCTAGACTAGGAAGTGCGTCTCCTAGGGGTGATATCTCAATTTAGGAAGTGCGTCTCCTAGAGAAAAATTGAAAGACCCAAACTAGGAAGTGCATCTCCTAGGTGTAAAACCTCAGTGACTCAAACTTATATGACCCAAACTAGGAAGTGCGTCTCCTAGGGGTAAAAATCTCAATTTAGGAAGTGCGTCTTCTAAAAGTATATCCTAAAAAATCCAAACTAGGAAGTGCATATCCTAGGGGTGAAATTTGAATGAACCAAACTAGGAAGTGTGTCTCCTAGGGCTGAACTTAAATGAGCCAAACTAGGAAGTGCGTTTCTAAGGGGTGAAATTTCAATTTAGGAAGTGTGTCTCCTCAAATTATATCCTGAAAACCCCAGACTAGGAAGTGCATCTCCTAGGGGTGAAATTTGAATGAACTAAACTAGAAAGTGTGTCTCTTAGGACTGGACTTAAATGACCAAAACTAGGAAGTGCGTCTCCTGAGGGTGATATCTCAATTTAGGAAGTGCGTCTCCTAAAAGAATAACATGAAAGACCTTGGTTAGAAAGTGCATTTCCTAGCGGTGAAATCTCAATTTATGAAGTGCATCTCTTAAAAGTATATCCTGAAAGACCCAGACTAGAAAGTGCGTCTCCTAGGGGTGAAATTTGAATGAACCAAACTAGGAAGTGCATATCCTAGGGCTGAACTTAAATGAACCAAACTAGGAAGTGCGTCTCCAATGGGCAAAATCTCAATTTAGGAAGTGCGCCTCCTACAAGTATATCCTGAAAAAAATAGACTAGGAAGTGCATCTCCTAGGGGTGAAATTTGAACGATCCAAACTAGGAAGTGTGTCTCCTAGGTCTAAACTTAAATGGCCCAAACTAAGAAGTTCATCTTCTAGGGGTGATATCTCAATTTAGGAAGTGTGTCTCTTAAAAGAATAACTTTAAAGACCTTGATTAGGAAGTGCATCTCCTAGGGGTGAAACTTTAATAACGCAAACTAGGAAGTGCGTCTCCTAGGGGTGAAATCTCAATTTAGGAAGTGCGTCTCCTTAAAGTATATCCTGAAAGACCCAGACTAGGAAGTGCATCTCCTAGGCGTGAAACTTGAATGAACCAAACTAGGAAGTGCGTCTCCTAGGACTGAATTTAATTGACCCAAACTAGGAAGTGCGTCTCCTAGATGTGAGGTCTAAATTTAGAAAGTGCATCTCCTGAAAGTATATCCTGAAAAGCCCATACTAGGAAGTGCGTTTCCTAAGGGTGGAACTTCAATGACTCAAACTAGGAAGTGCGTCTCCTAGGGGTTAAATCTCTATTTAGGAAGTTCGTCTCCTAAAAGTGTATCCTGAAGACCTAGGCTAGGAAGTGCGTCTCCTAGGGGTGAAACTTCAATTTAGTAAGCGCGTCTCCTAAAACAATAATATAACATGAAAGACCCTGACTAGGAAGTGCGTCTCCTAGGGGTAAAATCTTAATTTAGGAAGTGCGTATCCTAAACAAAAATATAACTTGAAAGACCCTGACTATGAAGTGCGTCTCCTAAGGGTAAAATCTCAATTTAGGAAGTGTGTCTCCTAAAACCAAAATATAACTTGAAAGACTCAGATTAGGAAGTGAGTCTCCTAGGGGTAAAATCTCAAATGACAAACTAGGAAGTGTGTCTCCAAGGGATGAAACTTGAATGAACCAAAATAGGAAGTACATCTCCTAGAAAGTATAGAAGGACTCAGACTAGGAAGTGCGTCTCCTAGATGTGAGACTAAGCTTGAGGAAAATTATAAACTAAGCTTGACTAAAGTAAAAACTGACCCTATTCTCCAGGCGGGACCACTAAACTCAAGGAAAACTAAAGATTTGCAACTTAAGAAACTAAGACATGATCTTATTCTCCAGGTGGGACCCCTAAACTTAAGGAAAACTAAAGATTCTTCCCAACTAGAGGGATGTCTAGGAGGTATGGTTCTTCTTAAATAGGGAAAATTCTTGAGAGGTGATAATCTTCTCAAATACGGGGATGCCAAGGAGGTAAAAAAAACATTCTCAAACAGCTTTTGTGCTGACAAAATTGGGCATCACACTTGAAAGGTTCAAGCTTCCAAGCTTTGATTTGGACACAGTCTTTGTCCCTATTTCAAACAAAGAAAACTAGTGAGTTTAAACATGGTGGTTGGTTTGTGGCATTGACTTTTAGGGCGATTGCTCCTTCACTTTCCATGATAACTTTGATTTCAACTGGAAAGACCTTGCTTGTTTATTGACTAACCACTTTCTCTGTCACCCTTATCACATAAAATACCTCTAATCCGGTTAAACCCAATACCCTCTATCTGTTGTATTGTGCTCATGAATTGACAATACACCAAACCTTTGTATTTCACATAAATCTTAAAGCACGTCAATTGCCACCCACTCAGTGCACATACTATTCTTTCCTGACTTATGCCACTTTGATATGCTATCTAGATTCTTTTTTTTTTTGCAATTGGAAAGCGTGTAGCAAATTTTGATGTCATTTCTCACTTTTTCTGACCAAACAGACTCAAGAAGAGGAAGTAAAAAAAATAAAAGGAACAGAGTAAGGGACAATGAAAAGAGATGATATCTAACAAGAAAATTACAAAGTAGAAACTTATCAGATGTGGATACCAACTCTAATGACCATGACATTCACCTTTGGATTAAGTGGCCTAATCTGTCAAGCAAATCTAATGTTCAACTCTTATTGTGCCTCTTCACTGTGAAGCTGAGCTTCAATGCTCCGATTATCCTATCTAATTCACGATCCTTATTCGACTTGTAGTGCCCGAAGGGTTTTCACCATCAAGCCTCTCTCATTTTGTTCTTTCTCTCAATTTAGTGTCATCTTATGGTGCCTGTGAAGGTTTTCACCGATCAGACTCTCTCATTTTGTTCTTTTTCTTTTATTTTCTCTGATTCTGCAGATGACAAAGCATTAACCACGATAGAAATATCATATATTCCAGGCATGTTTAACTCCGCACTCTCAAAGATTATCTGGGATGTCTTTTGGACTGTAATGTGGCTTTTGGAAAGGGTTAGAAAGAAGGAATATCATAAAGGCTCAAAATAACTAAGACAACAGGGTTAATTTATTTACGACTTTTGGAATCCATTCTAAACTTTTCCCCAATTTCTAAAACAAGAAAATTTGTTTTTTTAGATGGAATTTCTAAGAAAGACTGCTCCACTCTCGACTTCGTGGGATTATAAAATATTTTATTTGGTGTGACCGAACCATAAGGCTGCATACGTATCTTGTGGTGACAAGAATCAGGTCGAACATAGTTCAAAATACTACTCTTTGTTGCTGCTATTTACCTTTTCTTTTTTTGTTTTTCCTCTTTTCTCTTTTTTTTTGTTTTTTTTCTTTTAGAATTTTTTTGAATGAAGTTTTTAAAACAAACCTTATGGGCATGAATTTTTTTATTTTTTATTTTATGTAATGACTCTAACTTGATTCCAAAAGGGGGGGTGTCATGAAAATTAACATAGGCTCAAAAGGGGTAACAAATGGTATAAAGCGTTTGGGTAGTTGAAAGAGGGCGTCCCAATCCCTGAAAATGCCAAGTACAATATTTTGCAGCTTCGGCATTGATATCACTGATATGCCTTCAACTTTTTTTTTCCTTGTTAAGTACAAAACTCTCGTCAGGTGATTTCTTCTTCATAATGGATATCCTCCGTCGATTCATAGCAAACTCTTTTGACTTTATCTTGTAAATTGAGGTGCACTTAAACTCAAAACTACTCACTTCAAATTATCTAGGATGCACTCTCCTTAATGAATTCTTTTCATCCTATTAACTTCCCTAATTATTTGCCCCAGTTTCACACAGTTCGGGCTTCAAATATTCTCAAAATGTCCAAATCTATACTTATTTCTCTCAAATGTCCCGATCATCTTCAAAATTGTTTCATTGCTTGATGACTAAACTAACTTTTAAGAGCAGTCTGAGAATTACATGTGCATGTCGTGTCACTAGAATCAAGATGAAAAGACTATAAAAGGAAAAGAGAACTAAACAAAAACTGACTAGAAATAATAGGAAATAGGAAATTACATTAGACAGACGGTGAGGAGGTTTGAAGAACAAAACAAGAAAAATAGACAAGGGTTACAACCTTAAGAAAACCTAAATAACACTAAAACTGGTAATACGAATAAGTGAACTAGGCAAATAAAAGGATAGAAGGGTTTGAGTCACAAGAAAATATCTAGATTACAACCCTGAAATAACCCAGACAACATGAATGACAACAAAATAAATCATCAGAACTCCTCCCCGGCTAACCAAGAAAGGAGCATATTTCCAATTACCAAGCCCGATATCTTAGTCACTGAGTTCCACATCAATATTAACACGACCATAACCAATTTCAATATCATTAACTTCAGTCAGCAAGTTTTAAAGAGGATTATCATACTCCCTGCCACCACGCATCATCCCCATAAAATGTGCATCATCATATATAGGTAAAGGATTCTTCATGATATTCTTGGTGTCCTAATTATTACTTCTTGAATCATTCTTTCTATTTCCCTTTTCAAAGTATGACAATCTTCAATGCTATGCCCTTGGACATTAGAGTGGTACATGCACCATATAGTAGGATCAAAATCTTTTGCATATGCGTTCGAAGAATAGCCGAGGAGCGGTTCAATCAAGCCAGAATGTGTTAACTTTTTAAATAGGCTTGTGTAAGATTCTCTGATTTGCGAGAAACTATTTCTTTTCCTTTGTCCCCCTCCATGCCCTAGTTTTCTAGGGTTGTTAGATGCTCGAAAATGTTGTGAAGGCAAAAGTGCATTATGAGATGTTGAGGCTTGCCATAAGGAGTGACCCAGTGGTTGGACAGATGACCGGACGTTGTTCGGAGGATAACACTAGGGTGGATTATATGGAGCTCAGGGAAAGGTTTGGGGTTGGGGTTTAGGCTGAGTATATTTGTGAGGAAGACCCATTGGACCATGTCGTAATCCTGAAACAACCATGGCAACATCATCATGTTCTTTCTGACCCAGCAAGTTTCCTGTGTCGTTCTGAATTGCTTGTGTTGTGGGTTTTAAAGAAGAATTGCTCATGATATTGCTCGACTTCAGCCATCTTATACTATTTCTCCTATTTTTACCACATCATTAAAAGGCTTACCCACATCCGAGATCAAATTCCCAAATATAAGTTGGCTCTTGGACCATCTCATTTTCGTCAATCGGGGGATTGACTTGGGCAGCTTTCTCTCTCCATCTGAGCTCGTATTCCGTAAAGCTTTTATTATGCTTCTTTTCCATCTTGGTAAGGGACATGCGATTCGGGACAATTTTTATATGTTACTGAAAGTACCGGGCAAAGTCCTGAGCCATATCATCCCATGTGTACCACCTGCTAGCGTCTTTGTGGGTGTACCACTCTAGAGCTGCCCCACTTAGACTCTGACTGAAATACACCATCAATAATTTGTCCTTCCTACCGCCGCCTCTCATCTTACCATAGTAGCCTCTCAAGTGGGCCACGAGATCTCCATGTCCGTCATACAAATCAAACTTTGGCATCTTAAACACAACAGGTAGTTGGATGTCAGGAAACAAGCACAAGTCTTTGTAAGACACGCTCATTTGTCTCCTTATCCCTTGCATATTTCTTAAAGACTTCTCTAAGATTTTTACCTTCTTAGATATCTCATCTTTTTCCACTGTAAAAATGGGCTTTTCAGTTTTACCGGGAGGCTCAAAATGACGAGTGTAAGAGTATGGATCCGAGACCTTGAAAGTTGGTTCTGGAGCATAATGTTGGGCATCAGGACTTTGAACATAGTCTCTCTAGAGGATCGAGGAAAAGTAGCTAGTGGAGGAGCTAGAAACACATGAATGGTCAAAGGAGCGGGATATGAGGTGGCTTTGGCGGGTAGAGTGTGAAAAGTTTGTGGGGAGATATCAGTCACAGTAGGAAGCTAGATTTGTGACAGTGGTGGAATGATGACAAGAATTTCAGTGTAGTTAGTGGGAACTAATGGTGGAGGACGCCCACTAATCCATGCTTGGTATATTTTGGCCATCTGTCCTTTCAACCTTAGGACCTCTTCTTTTAACTCAGTTTTTGATTCAACAATCCCCTTAGGCAGATTAAAAACACATGTGTCCCAGTCTTTGCTAGCCATGAGTACCTTGCTCTTTGAGATTGTGTTGTATGAAAGAGTTACCAGTTTAAGAACTACAAACCTGTTGATACCCAATTTTCTCCCATATATTTTAAATATGCATAGATACCTTCAAAATAGAATATACATGCATATATAAGCATGCACATGGTTTTTATATTTTTTTTTCATAATTTTAAGGATTTAAATTGATTTATTTCCTTCCCTTTTATTCATAAAATCCCCAATAATTATTTTCTAAATTATTTTTATGGTGATTTAGTAATTTAATATCTATATTTATGCCAAAATATGCTTAATATATTTTTTATGCATTTTTTATAATTGTATTTGGTATTTTTAAGCTAAATTGCATATAATTGCAATATTAGCCCATTTAATGAATAATTATATCTTATATGTATAAAAAATTTTAAAATGATAAATATATATGTTAAATCATTTTTGTACATAAAATTATTTTCTAGAAATTATTTATTATTTATTATAAATTAAATAGGGGAAAATTTTCTATTTAAATTGTAGCTAGATTTACATTTCAATTAGAGCCTAAATTGAACCCAACCCAGCCCAATTTCCTATTAAAATAGCCGACCAAGACCTCCATTACATCATGGCCGTTGATCTGAAAGATCAACGACCCATATGATTTCTTTCCTTTTTTAATTCAAACGACCCTAACCCTAGCCTCATTTCCAAACCTCGCCGCATATGTATTCTCTCATCTCTCAACAACTCAACTTAACCGAGCTCCCTTCAAATGCCACCTCCTTTTTCGGTCTTCTCCGGTGACTAACCTTCAACTCTTAAGCCTCCAATGGCTCCTCTATTGCCATGCTCATCTTCTCTTAGGCCTTCAAGGGCCTTAAGCCACGCCGACTTGTATCTAAGGTTTGCTGTTTGGGATGTTCTTGGTTACTCTTGTGTGATTTTGAGCATGATCACACTGTATTTGTTTTGATCTTCGAGTTTCTAAACTAGTTCTTTCATCTCTACTTGGGTTTCTTCTGAAACCCTAAATTTTTGCTTACAAATCCCAGATCTATACGATTTTTAAACAATTTGGGTCTGTTCTTTTGATGTTTTACACTGTTCTTGAATCTCTTTTACAAGAATCATCGATTTTTAGTTGTTTTCACCCTCTTCTAAAGTTAGGGTTTTTCAAAACTTCTTCTAAACTTTGTTTAAATCGATTCTTTATGTTTTAACTTCTATCCTTTGCATATCTCAACTGATTCTATGTTTTAACTGCTTTTTCAAATCGCCTATGTTAGAATCCCTTATATTTTTAGATTTTCTTTATTTGGTTCTGTGTGTTGGCATGACTACTCGATTCTTGTTAAATTTTTGTGATTACCTTGCTTCGAATATGTTCTTACTGAGTTCTTAGCCTAACTTATACAACCTTTATGTGATTATATTCATCTTGATCATTCAAGACTTGCCTCTTTCTATCGATATTGTTGACCCTGCATGTTTGCTACGTCTGGTTGCCCTTACTCTATTGAATCATAATTCCCTCTTGATTGATTTTGGGTTCCTCATTTTATGGTTTGATTGAAAGGTCTTCTTTTAAAATCCAAAATTTCTACCTCGTCTATTTAAATTAATTGATTCTCCAACCTTATTTGTTGTGGTACTTTATTCTTACTAAATCATTTCCTTAATGGGAGTTTTCTGAACTTAGCCCTAATTGTCTACCCTATACTTACTGAATTTAAATCTCTCTTTGTTAGTCATACACTGATTTCTTTCCTTATTTATCTCTTGTTCTTATCGTTTGAGTTAATTCCCTTAACTTAAGGGAGTACTCAACTTGATTTCCTCACTGACTGATTTTGAGTTCTTTAATTACTAATGGACTTTGATTCTTTACCTTATTTGCTACCTGCTTTCAAACTATAAATATTAGTCTTTCATTAACATAAGACACGAACACTCTTGGTTCAAAACTCTCTCTCACACTTAAACTTTTTTTCTCTCATGTGCTGCTTGCTACTACTCTAAGTTAGTCGGATGGAAGCCAAGGCTAACCGTTGTGTTCTCCAGCTCTTTCACTTTGCTTATTGTCCTCTTTACTGGTAGGTTCTAGTTTCAACTCAAAGTTCCAACAACAATATGATTCTTTTCTTGTTCCAGTTCATCCTGTGTCTGGTTTGCTTTTATTTATAGTTTTGTTGGGAAACTTGTAGTTGATGTTTACATTATTAAGTATTTCCCTTCCTTAAGACAAATATATTACCCCTTTGTGTTATTTTTGAACCTGTATGTACCAATTTTCTCTATGTGTTTACCACCATATGCTCGATGTATCCCCAAATCCCGATCACCCCTGTATGTGAATTAGTTCTTTATTGTCTGATTTTGTGAATATGCCTGGTCAGTTATTTCTAAGCATGTCTATACTAATTCCTTGACCTTTGTTTGATTATGTGTTCACAATTCTATGTATCCCCAAATCCCCTAACCCTTATTTTGACTACTAAACTTGTTTTGGTTCTGTGAAGGTGTTGTGTATGGACATTTGTTGACTACTCCACTCTCTTTCAAAATTCCCCTGTTGTGATATTGAATCATTTTAAAACAAACTTCCTTTTTAATACAGTTTTTTTATTAAAACCTTTCAACTTGTGTCAAGTGACTTTCACTCTACTCCTAAGTCAATAAGTTCTTCCCCCTCCAGTATGTGTACTGCCTTGGGATCCTTTTGAGAACCCTCTGAACTCTGGCATATTGAGGCTGGCCCTTCCACACTACACTTATTCAATTTTGGTTACCAAGTCTAGGAGTAAGCACTGTCCGGGATCCTTGATATCCTTAGGAAACTTTGATGCACCTAGATTATGACATTGTTTATGGAATTAAGGCATTTGAGGCTTTTGAAAATGTGGGCCTAATTGAAGGCTCCCTATAGATTAGCTTCTTATTTTCTTATTTACTTATGTAATTCATTCATATGGTCTATAATAACTTGTAAACAAATATTAGGGTAACTAGTGAAAGGGATATGTAGCTACATGTCTATGGGGTAATACGGGTAGAAATCATACTCATAGGACTTTACATTTACTCTGATTGCTTTATCAAGTAGAAATCATGCTTATAGGATTTTTAACTCTAATTTGATTGCCTCACCAAGTAGAAATCATACTTATAGGACTTTACATCTTTCTAGAAACCATGCCTTTATGTTTCAAATAACTCTGTAATAAAATCATGTCTGCAATGTCTTCAAATCAGCTTAACAAATAGATGTTATATCTATAGGATGTAATTTAATCCAGTTTCTGTTATAACAAGTGTTTATGTATGTTTCCATGTCTGCAAGTCTTTAAAATCAGTATTAACTTAGATATCATGCCTATAGGAAATAATATCAAATCCTGCCTATGGATCTCGCCTAAGTTTAGTTTAAATGACTTAATCCAGTTAAAGCTTAGCTCACTTGTGAATTGGTTTGATTAAATAATTTATAAGGGTGTTTGGATTGACTTATTTTTAGTGCTTATTGGCTTTTAAGCTATTTTTTTTTAGTTTGTGTGGTATTTAGAAACGATAAAAAGTGCTTAAAAGCACTTACTTTTAGGCATAAAAAGTACAAAAATAAGCCAAAAGTTGGATATTACCAACTTATGGCTTTTGACCTTTAGCTTAAAAGCTACTATTTTTTACAAGCCAATCCAAAAACCCTCTATATTTCTTAAACAAGTCTTTTAAAAATGTCTTAATCTATTATTAGACAGCATGACCATAGGGATTTAAAAGTGTATTTTAAAATCTACCCTCTTTCTATACAATGTAGTCATTAGTATTCCGCGTATAGGCAAGCGTGTAGGGCATTTTCAAAACTACATTTCTGAAACTGTTTTCTATGACTTAATGTTTTTCTGATCCTAACAGGCTTTAAGAAACCAGTAGGCAATAGGTAAGGTCATTACCCCTAAGTTTATAGAACAAATTGCTTGTCTTCTACATATTCACCTAGATATCCTGCCTTAGGATGCTGTTTAATACAAGCCCTTAATTGTGTTTGAGTCGTATTATTTATATGCCTTGTTTGAGGAGGAAACTTTGAGCCTTTATTTGCTCCCTTCTATCTTAAGTGCTAAAACTCCTAATTTTTTTGTCTGTCGCCTTAGAATTTTCACCTTTAAAGCCTTAGGGGTCTATCTTGAACCACCTATAGGTAGAGGTCCTAAATCCCTCCAGGACCATTAAAAAAGGATGGGTAACAGCACGCAATAAAGACAGTGACCAAACACTCGCTTACCACTAAGGGGATGGGAAGGGTAGATATGGGATATGATGACTACACGCTAATATCACGTGTAGCCCCTCATCGAGGAGTGTTTACCAGACATTGTGTGGGGTGATCCTATTGGCTAACCAACCTAGGACTCCTCCTTTACTAAATAATTCCTTTTTTCTATTTAAACCCTTTGTTTTACACAACTTTGTTCAAAAATTTTTTTCTTATTATCTGAGTTTTACAAACATGCCTTATTTTTAATTATTTGCTACAAGTATTTATATGGATTAATTTATGAATATAAGGTCGGCCATGACCAACAGTTGTGGACCGAGAGGGGTGCCTAACACCTTCCCCTTGAGGTTATTTCGAGCCCTTACCCTAATCTCTGGTAATGCAAACCAATTGAAGAGTTAATCGATCTAGGTGCCCTAACGCACCATAATCCGTTAGGTGCCGACTCTTCAAATACCCAATTCCCAAAAGGAAATGAGTTATCACACCCCATAAAATGTTGAAACCCGGACCTCTCTTCGCGAGGAGGGAAAAAAGGGGGTGCGAAAAAACCAACCAACCTTTTGAAGATAACAAAGAGTAACAAAAATGAAGTCATTATGTTAGTGCTAGGGCATTTAACAACTAGAAATATCACATTGTGTGCAATGCACCTAATCATAATTATCGGTTTTAAAATGACTTCGATGGTTACAAGGTCACTTGGTACCATCCCAATATGTTCATTTCAATATTATCTTTTCTTTTCTAACATGTCACGCCCCAAAATCCGAGAAGTGTGATCGACGCTCAACTAAGTAAACCCGACTGAGCAAGTCTGGCAGGTTTCATGCATACTACCCAACCCAACTGATAATTAAATAAGGGATGGACTTCGTTAGTCAAATTCTATCAACATATAATTAATGATTTCCATTTCAGTTTCATTAGCAACATCATTTCGCCACTTTAAGGGTATTACAAGTTATAAACTTATATACATCATTGCCAAACATCAATATTTCTATTTTAATTTCCAATACCCGACGCTACCCACAACCTGTCTACGGAGCCTCTAAATATAACCGAAGAATAATACAGAAATGCCGGCAACAAGGCTCCGGCTATACCTTACACAAATACGAAAAAAATAAGACTCTGGGAAGAACGGTGACATAAGCCACGCCGAGCCCCGAGGGGAAAGGGGCTCACCCATACAGCTGGCGGAAAGTGGAGGAGGTGCTACTACCGGTGGACTAGAGTGCCTGCTATAGATCCACCTACAATCATAACACGAATGTAGCGCCCCCGGCAAAAGGGACGTCAGTACATTTGAATTGTACTGGTATGTATAACTAAACACCATTTTACTAGAAAGAACTATCAAACAGATGCAAGAAAATAATATGGTCAAAGCAAAGAAGCAATTCATATAATCTTTCATACAATTTCCACAACATAGAATAGGGCATTTATGTCACATGTTCACCACTGTTCTCATTACCACCGCTATCTAGAGCGGAGTCCAGTCACGACCCGATCGGCTAGGTCACCTCATTGGAGGAATTACTCTCAATCAATATTTCATTTCCTTTATTCAGAATTCAATATCAGCACATTACCACCATGTGTGCGGCATGGTGTCCGATCACGACCCGATCGGCTAGGTCACCTTATTGGAGGCATTACTCGATTCTCATTAGTCAACACCTTCAAATCTTTATTCCACACATATCATAACAAGTCCTGGGTACTTATGGCTACCATCATCACATCGTTTTCCCTTTCCAACATTCGTTTTACAAGTTGTGATCATAGACACATATATCAAAGATAATTCAAGTTGCAATCATAGATAGTGAGCATATAGCTAGCATGAATAATTCTTTGTTTCAATGTCATCTTATAGACCAAGTATTTCAACACATAACCATTCTTTTCATCATTATCTAATTATCAAGATTGGTACATCATTCACATTGGGGCACATCCTTCACGAATATGTATAGATATATGCAAATCAATTAATGCGTAGCAACAATCAATACACTAGCCAATTCAACTCTTACCATACTTTTGTAAATGACCACGGAACTCAATTTCTAATAAAAAGGGGTTTTTAGCCATACATACCTCAATATTGGTTTCCTAAATCTTTACAAAATTCTGGAACTCTTAAGCACTTCGATCTATTTTGTAAGAATTACAAATTGAACCGAGAATTGGAGACGAAACTGAAGTTCTAGCTTGGTTCGAGCATATCATCAAACACTAAAGGTGCATTGTGATCTTAGCCCCTTTTTGTGAGGAATTTCTATCATTTTATACCCCCAATTGCTTTTTAGTTTTCTACCTTTTAATATCCTATGATTTGACATGAATGTAGAGAATATCATTCTTATACTCTTGAATTACTTCTCTACTGGCCCCATGTATCTAAGGGTAGAAATAAGAGCTGAGATTATGAATCTTACCTCTTAGGAATGAAAATTTAGGTGTCTTCACTTGATTTTCTTCAATGATTTAGCCCAATCTTATGGAGTAATTTGATGGGAGACTTTCCCTCTCTAAGAACCCTCTTTCTCTCTCTAGAAATGCTCAGAAGAATTCTCAAAATGAGCTATAATACCGGATATATCGATATGGAAGTCGGGTTAAAAATTAGAAAATTGGAGCCCCGAATCAAATATGCGGCCACATTTGCGATCACAGAGTTAACATGCGGTCCGCATAATGGACCGCAAAATTCTCCACAAAAATTAAACATTCTGACTCAGTCTGCGGTAAGAATGTGGTCCGCATTCATATTCTGCGGTCGCAAAGTGCACCGCAGAACTGACCCTCGCCAAATTCAAAGGAAAATATGCGACGATTATGCGGTCCGTATTTCGATTATGCGACCGCATTTCGACCGCATAACTAACTTCAATTTTAATCAACATTCTGCCTCACTCTGCGGTAGGTTGCATTTTGATTATGCGTCCGCATTCTGGACCGCATTTCTTGTATTTTTCTAGAAACTTATTCTTGACTTTTTAATGTATTATTCAATCTAAAAAGGTCCGCACCGCGGCGAGAAGTATATTTATGAATTGTTAAATCATGCTCCTAACTTGGCACCACGGGGTATGGGTTTTCGAGTAGGGGATTTCACAGGGCCTTACATTAACACTTCTTGGCTTGCTCATCTTCCTTCTTTTTTTTTCTTCTAATTATCACTCTTTTCTTTCCTATCATTTCTCATATCCCATAATTCCATCTTTTTTGGGTTCCCTTTTTTCTTTTTATTTTAATTTTAAAAAATAATTCGATCGAACCCTATGTAGGTTGTCTACGTATCATGCTCCACAAGAATTAGACCAAGCGTAGTTCTGGAAAAGTAATGATAAATTAAACAAAAAATAAAAAATAAAAATCTTTCTGGATTTTTCATTTATATCTCTTTTTCTTTTCGGTTTTCAAATATAAAACAAGAAATACGATAACGAGAGACTTGACAAACTCAACTATACTACGACGAGCTCTGACACCAACTAAAAGAATCGGTACTACTGAACATGACTATAAAGTACAAGACAACAACAAAAAAAGACTCAAAAAATAAATAAATAAAAAATCTTTAAACAACTCCTGGATGCAACGGTCTTGAATAAGAGGGTCCTTGGGTGTTTGTCATATTCAAGTTTGGCAAGTAGATCCACACATGTATGAGAAAAATATGACCAAATAGAGTTAAAGACTTGGAACACTATGTGAGACAATAAGACTTCCTATTGGACACATGAAAGATATGATTGAGGCTATTTTGAAAAATAGCTCATGTGGCCAAAAGGTGGCTACAAGTGCAAACTCAACAAAAGTGACCTCTAAGACATGGAAAAACTATTTTGCATAAATGACCCATTTTGTAGAAATGGCCAATGTGGACAAAAAAAATAGCTAAGCATGCAAATTCAAAACAATGGACCTTAAACAGAGAGAACATCTTGTTGTGGACTTAGAACTCTAACACATGGGTCACTGAACCACTTTTTTGCAAAAATGACCCCATTTTACAACAACGACCAATGTGGCCAAAAGCGGCTAGACATGCAAATTCGACAAGGATGGGCCATAAAGTAAAGAGACACCTAATTGTTGATTCAAGACTCTTTAGATAATTAAAAAAAACCACTTTGCGAAATCATATTTTGCAAAAAACGGACGATGTGGCCAAACGTGGCTAGAGATGCAAGATTTGACTATGACCCTCAAAGCCAAGAATCTAAGACTCACTAGGAAGACCGGACCCTATGTGGGTTGCCGATATATCCCGTCCCGAAAGACGAAAATCAGGTATGCGTAGTTCGGACAGATTGGATACGAGCGTGAATTAAAAAACAATTGATTTGGAGAAAACATATTTTTTATTATTTTTTTTCTTTTTCTTTCTTTTGTTTGAAAAATGATGGGAAAGTGCAAAATCTTTTTTGAGTTTTTCATTTTTATTTTTTTCTTTTTCTTGAAAAAAAAATTGTGAAAGAAAAATATTACTGGGATCTACTTGCTTTATTTTTATACTTCACCTTGTTTTCTTTCTCATTTACCCTCAATCACCGTTGGTCCGCCAAATGACCTCTTCTACTCTTGAAGAATGCGACATATAGCACATACTATGCATCAGGATGGTCTTTTATTTTTGTGTACACCTGTACTAGATAGACTCAACCCCTGTGCTGAGTCCCTAAAGTCAAATGCACATAATACAAACAACGTTTCCTACTTGGGATTCGGCATGAGGTTATATCATTCTAGGTTGAAACCGGGGGGTGTGTTCTAGACATGGGTTACCCGAACAGACAACTCGAGCTGAGGTAGGGGCAATGTACCGAGAGCACGAAAGTCAACTTGGTAGGGGCAACGTACCGAGAGCACGAAAGTCTACTTGGCCTTGTTGCTGACCTAAACCTCGTTCTATTTGGTATAACTTCTAATAAAAAACTAGGCCACATGTACATGTGCACCATATTTTTAGAAAACTCAGAAAGAAGGTGTAAGAAGACATTTAAATATAGTTCAAATAATATCAAAAAGGTAAATAAGCGGAAATTAGCACATTAGGGCCACACAATACAATAATATTAACAATATCACAAAAACAAGCTCGAATTCTTGAAACCTGAACCAGAGATTCTGGATTCTATTCCCCAGCAGAGTCGCCAGAGTTGTCACACCTCCTTTTTACCCGAAAGGGGGGTATAAAGGAGTTTTCTCAATTAAAGTAACAATAGTCGAAATGAAATTATTTATTCAATCAAAGTCGCCAATCGGAATAATTATCGTGTCCTAAGTCACCGGTTTAGAATCCCAATCGAGAAAGTTTTGACTCTATTTTACAGTCCGTGACACATAGAAATTCGGGTAAGGAATTCCATTAACCCGGGAGGTGTTAGGCATTACCAAGTTCCGTGGTTTTAGCATGGTCTCTTTAATCATACTTGGCTTAATCAATTTGTCGAATTATATGTTTTAGAACCTACGTGCATTTAACTCTTTTAATTAAGAAATTATACTAAAAAATGAGTCACGCGTACGTGTACTCATTTCGTTCGGTGCGTCAAGAACTGTGACGACCCAAAGGGGTCATCACCGTATTTCTCCCTTTTTCGCACTTTTGAGGCCTTGAAAACCTCATTTTTATTTGCCTCGATTTGTGTGTGCAGTCCGGATGCGAAGACGGGAAGTTTTTATATTAAAATATGCGAATTTTGTGAAAAAATTGAAGAATTTTGATATTAATATTGATATAGTTGACTTTGGTCAATATTTTGGGTAAACGGACCCGGACCCATGATGTGATGGTCCCAGGAGGCCCGTAGAAAAATATGGGACCCGGGCATGTGCCTGGAATCGAAATCCAAGGTCTAAAACCCCGATAAAAGAATTTTTCTGTTAAATTGTTTTATGAAATTATTAAGGAAAAATAGAAATAAAAATGAGCTAGAAAATATAGGTATCGGGATCGTATTTTGGTTCTGATGCCCGGTACAGGTCTTAAATATACGTTAAGCACTTTCTGTGAAATTTGGTCGAAATCGGGCGTCGTTTGTCGTGTTTCGGACTAAAAATGGGAAATTTGGAAGTTATGAACTTTGAAATGAAAATTATGAGTTTTGGGGGTTGATTCTTTGATTTTGATGTTATTTTAGCGATTTGATCACTCGAGCAAGTTTGTAGGATGTTATTAAGTTAGTGTGTGTGTTTGGTTAGGATCCCCGAGGGCTGGGGAGTGTTTCGTAGGTGGTTCGGGGTGTTTTTGGCCTTAGAAGATGTTGCATATTTGCTGCTGTCAGTGCCCAGGTATTTTCTTCTATGCGATCGCATAGGATAGGATGCGATCGCATAGAGCAAGGTGTAGAGTTCAGAAGTCCTTCTATGTGATCGCATTCTCCCTACGCGATCGCATAGTGCAAAGTCAGCCCCTCCTTTCTTTCCTTCTATGCGTTCGCATCTTACTCCCTGCGATCGCAGAGCACTGTCCCCTCTATTCTATGCGATCACATTCCTTCCCCCGCGATCGCATAGAGCATTTTTGCCCAGTTATTTAAATGTGTAAAAACAGAACAGAACCCACAGGATTTTTCATTCAAAACACACGAGTTCCTCCCTTAAACACTCGATAGGCGATTTTCAAGCTCCTTTTCCTCCATAGCTTGCTAGGTAAGTGTTCTTAACTTCATTCTCTCTTAATTTATTCATCTAATCACTAAGTTCCTAGCCCTAAATCATGAATTCAAGGTAGAAATTAAGGGTTATGGGTAGAACTAGGGCATGGAAATCTTGGGTGATTCAACCTCAATTTGAGGTCAAATCTTAAAACAAATTATATATTTGAACTCATAGGGTTATGGGTGATTGGAATTTGGTCCGAGCCTCGAGTTTGGACCATGTGGGCCCAGTGTCGGATTTTGCTATTGTTGGAAGAATGATGGGAATTCTATTTTTCGACTATGGGATTATGTTCTTGAGCTCTTATTGATACTATTGAATCGAATTATGGCTAGATATCATTGTTTCGGAGATGGATTCTAGAGGAAAGGCGGTGTTAGAAGCTTGATTGCTATTTTTGGACCGAGGTAAGTGTTTGATCTAACTTTGGCTTGAGGGAATAGGATTAGAGCGTTTTGATTGCTATTTGCTAAATGATAGAGTACGTTGTATAGGCATGGTGACGAGTATCTATACACCGGTGTCTAGCATGACCGTGAGTCGTAAATGATTTTAATTCGAAAGATATGACACAACTGTCTTGTTAAATTGATAACTTCCATGTAAAGTGTTGGATAAGAATAAAATGAACTAAAAGAGTTTGTGAAGCAATGATTCCCTTGCTGGGACGAGTAGACTATTACAATTGAATTCTCCCTTGCCGGGATAGTTGGGCTATTAGTTGTACCCTTGCCGGGTTTAACTGTTATGTTGATGTGTTTCCCTAATGGGACCTCCTTCGGAAACATTATTGGTGTTATTCATTATAATATGGGATCGTGTGGCACGCCGACCACTTATGAATTATAATATGGGATCGTGTGGCACGCCGACCACTTATGAATTATAATATGGGATCGTGTGGCACTATGCTAGACTGGCAGGTTTGATAGTTAAGGTCGAAGAGTTTTCCTTCAGTGCGTGTTCAATGGAGAGTTCAGCATTCTGAGGCATCGACCTGGGAGTCCGAGTCTGATATCCGGAGTCGTTACCCTCATCTATTTCCCGACTCAGGTACTTCTTTCTTTTGTCCGTTCGAGGACGAACGGTTGTTTTAAAGGTGGAGAATGTGACGACCCAAAGGGGTCATCACCGTATTTCTCCCTTTTTCCGCTCTTTTGAGGCCTTGAAAACCTCATTTTTAGTTGTCTCAATTTGCGTGCGCAGTTCGGGCACGAACAAAGAATTTTTTATGTTAAAATATGTGAATTCTGTGAAAAATTTGAAGAATTTTGATATTAATATTGATATAGTTGACTTTGGTCAACATTTTGGGTAAACGGACCCAGACCCAGGATGTGATGGTCCCAAGAGGTCCGTAGAAAAATATGGGATTCGGGCATGTGCCCGGAGTCGAAATCCGAGGTCCAGAACCCCGATAAAAGAATTTTTCTGTTAAATTATTTTCTAAAATTATTATGGCAAAATAAAAATGAAAATGAGCTAGAAAATATAGGTATCGGGCTCGTATTTTGGTTCCGACACCCGGTACAGGTCTTAAATATGTGTTAAGCGCTTTCTGTGAAATTTGGTCGAAATCAGACGTCGTTTTGTCGTGTTTCGGACTAAAAATGGGAAATTTGGAAGTTATGAACTTTGAAATGAAAATTATGAGTTTTGGGGGTTGATTCTTTGATTTTGATGTTATTTTAGCGATTTGATCGCTCGAGCAAGTTCTTAGGATGTTATTGAGTTAGTGTGTGTGTTTGGTTAGGATCCCCGAGGGCTCGGGAGTGTTTCGTAGGTGGTTTGGGGTGTTTTTGGCCTTAGAGGATGTTGCAGATTTTCTGATGTCAGTGCCCAGGTACTTTCTTAGCACCATGTAATTCATTCAATAGATCTTCAATCATAGGAATAGGGAACTTGTCCTTTATTGTCAGTTGATTGAGACTTCTATAATCAACACAAAGCCTCCAGCTAACATCCTTTTTCCCACCAAAACTACTAGGGAAGCATAAGGGCTACAGTTGTGCTGAATCACCCCTTGATCCAACATCTCTTGCACCAACTTCTCAATTATATCCTTTTTGATCCTAGGGTACCTATAAGGTCTCTTATTCACAGGGTTGGAAGATTCCTGGAGAGGAATTCTGTGATTAAAAGAGACCCTATGAGGTGGTAGTATGGTAGTTGGTTCAAATACCCTGTCATACTGTTTAATGAGAGTTGTTAATTCTAGCAATTGGTCAACTCTGGGTATGGCTTGTATACTGTGGCAGTGAACATAACTAATCTCACTATCTAAAGATATCATGAAAAATTGAGCTTCATCACTACTATTTTTAACCAAACTCTTGACCTTAACAGTCTTAAGTTGATCATTAGCACCCCTCAAAACATGTTTCTTCCCCTGGTATATGTATTCAATTGTTCTTTTTTTGAAATCAAACAATATCCTTCGTAAAGTATTCAACCACTGAACTCCCAATACAATATCTATATTTCCCAATGGAAGTAATAAAAATTCAGAAGAGAATGTGGTACCTTGCAGTAACCATTTCATATCCTTACAAACTGAAGCAGTCTGCACCCTCCTACCATCTACAACACTAACAGATTGTCTTTGAATTGGACAAGCTTTGCAGCCCAATTTAATAGCTACTGACTCGTCAATAAAGTTGTGAGTACTCCCAGTGTCTATTAACACCTACAATGGTCTTTTCTCATGATAACCAGTGACTCTTATGGTTTGATACCCTACTGCACCTGTAAATGCTTGCAGTGATATAGCCATAAATTCATTTGAGTCCACCATTTCTCTAGTTGTTATTTCTACCTCCTCCACTTCTAGTTCTTCACCTTCTGTCATTTCCACTAAATACAGTTGCTTGTGATTCTTACACTTGTGGCTGGTGTATACTTTTCATCACAAAAGAAACATAAACATTTGGATCTTTTTTCATCCATTTCTGCTGCCGTTAACCTTCTCCAATAAGGTCTGTTGTTTTTTGCAAAGTTTGGTTCAAAAGGTTTCATGATAGTGGAGTTTGGTATTTGGCTTTTTGGATTATACTGGAGTTTATTATTATTAGGATTAGGTAAGATGCCAGAGTTCTTACTCATTTTGGGCTTAAATCCCCATGATTCAGCTTGAACTTCAAACACTTCTTCTTGTAATCTAGCAATATTATAAGCTTGTAACAAAGTTCTGGGGGATTGAATTCTAACAGATTTGTTCAGTTCTGGTTTTAAACCTCCAAGAAAGCAACTGATTGCATTTTCATTGGACAAATTAACACCAGTTAAAAGTCTATCAAATTTTGCCTGGTAATCCTTAACACTACCGGTTTGTTGCAGATTTTTCAACCTCCATGTGATCTTCGAATCCATCTCCAAACCTCTTGTTCAATGCTAGCACATACTCAGTCCAAGTAGGATCTAGAACAGAGCTTCTAGATCTCATGAATGATCTATGTCAAGCAATGGCCTCTCCATCAAAATGGATAGAAGCTACATTAACCCTTTGATCAAAAGCAACTTCATCCATAGAAAAGAATTGATCGACTTTATACAACTAATTTTTCAAATCTACTCCAGAAAATCGAGGGAATTCTAGCTTAGAATATGAGTGAGATAGTTGTTATTATGATTCATACCTTGCTGAACTTCTCTACCTCTGCCTTCCTATTGAGGATCCATCGATCCACTCCTAATGTTTGATGATTCAACTCTCATCGTTACCCTTTCCTTTCCCTTTTGATTCATCATTCCCATAGATTCCTTCAACTCCAGTAACTCCTTATCAGTCTGCACATTGTGCTCACTGATAACCATCATTCCATCCATTAGCTTCTGAACCTGTTCATTAATGGCAATTAATTTTTCATCCAGTTCCTCCATACTTTTCTCTGTGTTTTTGCTTCGAGTCATTAGTTCAATTACCAAGGATCGTGGGCTCTGATACCAAATAATATAATACATTCAACAATGGCATTTTATAGTCAATATAGGAGCTAGGCTCAAAGAAGGAGATAGCTAACCAAGCAATGTGTGAGAATTTAGCTAAGAAAATTAGAAGAGAATTGAGATGTTTATTCATTGAGTAGTTTCATTACAATTTGCTGAATCTATATAAGATGGAATGAGTCTAGGAGGATTCTAGATTTAACACAAATTTAACTACACGTAACTAACTAATAACTAACTTTTGCCATGTCAGCAAAAAGCCAGTTATTTCTGTTAATGGACTGCTTCCTCCTGTTTTCCCGCGCTTCTGCAGCTTCAATTTTCTTCTGCTGCTAACTTGTATCTGCTGATCTGCTAGCTAACTTGTATCAGGAGGGTGGTCGTTTGGCGTCAGAAAGGCTTGGCGGTGGCGCGTTTTTGTGGTTTTGGTTAGAGGTAAGGCGGCTAGAGGGTTAATAGGATTAGGTTTTTTTTTTCTTGTTGTGGGGTGTGAAGTATTGCTTTTAGATGTGTTAGGGTTTTTAAGGTTATATCTCGGTCTCCAATGGTTTGTGTGTTAGGGTGTATTGGGCTTTAAAATTGTGCCAACTCTTTGGACCTCTTCAGTTAAGACCAAACTAAATTAGCCTCAAATTTCATATTCATTCTTTCTAAAATAAGACTAAAAATACTACACCATTTACTAATTAATCCTACTTAAGTAGAAATTACTTTTAAAAATAAAATTCACGGTTAAAAATAAAACTATTTTTTGGTATTTTTATTTTTGTGATAAAATTAAATGAAAGAGTCAAACCTAGTTAAAATAGTGATATTAGGCCTAAACTAAATATTAAATGCTAAAATATGTAAAATCTTGGGGAGGGTAAAAAGTTACCCTAGCGGCAATATATTATGTAAGAAGTTTCAAGTCTTCAAATGGTAGATTGTAGAACAATATTGAGGTGAATCAACAATGAATGGATAAAAGTTGCAAAGTACGAAATGAGATCGAGCCATTAGTCTTAAGATGAACAGTAATGAAGAAGCATTAAAGATTTAGCTTTATGCAAATAAGATAAACAACAAGAGTAACCTGGAGTGCGGTAGCAGACCTCAGTAATGATAAATCAAAGTTAAAATTATGGTATATTATGGCCTACTTAGATATAGTAAAGTTAATGATGCCCAGAGGGACAACTTGACATAATTTTGTATATGTTCATAAAGTGAAGCCTATATATTGCCTAAAAGCTGGAGGAAAGAGAAGAAAAGAGTCACATAGGCGCACATACAAAGTTTGAGTCGTAAAAGCTGCATGATAAAAGGGAGAAACAGTTACTAGATCAGAATAATTCCGGCTACAAGTCGTGGTGTGAGAAAGAATCTTAAAAGGAGGGAATGCCCTGGCTTTTGGGATTCATTCACAGAGCAGTCTCCTAGATGGCAAGAGGAATACTAAAGTATTCGCAAGAGCTATGGGTCATAAGAATGATAAGTGCATCAGTCAACATTTGAGGACGAATGTTCCAAAGGGGGGAATGATGTTACACCCCATATTTTCGTACATGGAAGTACGCCACAAATGAATTGATATAAGATCAGAAATGAGATGTTATGTGTTACATCTCGCATTTTCGTGCGTTAAAAATTTCGTCTTCAATTAATTGACGTAGACTCGGGGATGAGATTATCTTGTGGTTAACGTAGTTATGCTATTTATAACAAGCGATAAGTAAGCGCCATAAAGGATAAAAGGTACACAAATTAATGAAAATAAGTAAATTCGTGAAGGTGAGAGGGGAAGTAAGTCAAGAAAAATAAATTTTCGTCTAAGTTTTGCATGTTGGGATAAATACGGGCCAAGTAATAATACCTGGTATTTATTGACTAGTGTCATGCAAGATACCATATGACCATGATAGAATGATGTATAAAATATATTAAAAATAAGTAGCATTTTAAGTAAATTAAAATAATTTTTAATTATGCGGGTAATTGATTAATTACTGGGTTACCTAATAAATGGATAAAGATTAATAATTTCCACCCCACCCGTCTAAAAACGTGGAAACAAGCCACTTATTAAGATAATTACTCATAGTCATTCTTTAATAGGTGGCAACCTTAATTGTTACACAAAAGATATGAACTTTGGTAAGATGAGAATATGAGAATTCCTTATCCCTTTCTTAATTTTCATGAATCTCTGATATACGTGAGATTATTTGCCTGTCAGGAAATATTTTGGAGTAAACTTTGAAATGAATTCCATAGTTAAGAGTAGAAAATCGTACAAGTTCCCAATATCTGATTTTTTGTGAATCTTTCCCTTATGCACTCCAGGTTGCCTCTTTCGATTGTCTTGGATAATGCCCATAAGTTCTCTTATTCTTCTTTTAGTTTTAAGGGATTTTTACATGTATATACCATTTTTATTAAATTATTATATTCATTGTTTAATTTTTAATTTAAATATAATTAATAAATTTAATTATCAATTATATATCATAATTTAAATTAATGACACTATTAATGGGTCCTCTTAATTGGACACAATTATGATCTAACCCACTTCACACAAATAAAATACTAATATCTTTTACTTTTTTTCACTAAATACCCGTCCCCCACGTTCTACCCTCTCTTTTCCTCCCTCATTTTTTCTCACTCTCTCTCTATCCTTCTTCCTCTCTCTACGTATTATTTTTTCTCACTCTGTCGCTCTCTCTCTCCTTCTTTCTCTATGTTGCTTCTGAACATAAGGCATTTATGGCTTTTAACCGAGAAATCGACGCTTATTCACTGCAAAATGAAAGGAGATCTGCTTCATTGTTGTCTGATACACCGGACTGCAAATGCGTGGAAGCCATGCCTCTGGCTGGAAAGAATATGAGCGAGTGAATGCCGGAGTTGGATTCCATTGCAAGGGAAGTTGAGGCAGAGCTAGTTCCAAGAGATATAGGAAGTTGAGGCGGAGCTAGTTCCAGCCTCTAGCCTTGATCAATATCGAGGTAGAGAACTCAAAACGAGCACCACATCTACTCTTCTAAACTTCTCCAGGCTCTCCGTCAAGTCCACTGTAGTGATGATAGTTCGTAACCGGCTATTTTTTTTTACAGTTTTACAAATGTAGTTATTTTGTAGTCATTCTGTAGTTCTTACTGTTTCTTTTTGAATAATTATATAGGTATTGTGTAGATTAATTCTTATGTAGACTAGCTATATTAATTTGGTGTATAAATTGTAGTTGCAATTATCTACAGCTTATAAATGTAGTTATTTTGTAGTCATGTCGATTAGTTGTCTTTATTTTTGTAGATTAATTGTAGTTGCTATTTTCTACATTTTTATAAATGTTGTTATTTTGTAGTTATTTTGTAGTTCTTACTATTTTTTTTTTCGAAAAATTATGTAGATATTATGTACATTAAGGCTGTAAAAATCTATGCTTTAATTTCGGTGTTAAATTATAGTTTAGTAGTCTTAATTTTGTAGATTATTTGTAGTTGATATTATCTACAGTTTATATTTGTAGTTATTTTGTAGTCATGTAGATTAGCTGTGTTAATTATGTGTATAAATTATAGTTGCTATTATCTACAACTTATAAATATAGTTATTTTGTAGTTATGTCGATTAGTTATCTTAATTTTGTAGATTAATTGTAGTTGCGATTTTTTACATTTTTACAAATATTGTTATTTTGCAGTCATTTTGTAGTTCTTACTGTTTTTTTTTTTTGGAAGAATTATGTAGGTATTATGTAGATTAATGCTTATTTTTGGCCAAATACATAACTGGGCCCTTAAACTTGGTCTTTTTTGTCACTTGGGCACTTAAACATAGAGATGTTCCTATCAACCCTTCAACTAAATCATATATGTGCCAATTAGATACTTTGTAGACCGTTTGAGAAAAACTTTTATAAAAATTATTGGATATGTAATTAGCTGCAATTGTATATTTGATAGCTTTTAAGGCTTTCTTCTTTGCTTATGAAACTTTACGGCACTAAAGTACGATTATAGGAGATACCATGAAAATTTTCATAAGCACTTTGTAGTGACATAATTGAGTGCTTATGAAACTTTACGGCACTTGTAAGCTACTAGAATAAAACTTTACAAACTAGAATGCACAAGTGGTTGATAGAAGTTGCATTTTGAAATTAATAACTTTTAATAAAAATAGTACTTCAACAAAAAAGCAAAGCTGTCAAATATACAAATACAGCTATTTCATAAGCAAAGAAGAAAGCCTTAAAAGCTATCAAATATACATCTGCAGCTAATTACATATTCAATAATTTTTATGAAAGTTTTTCTTTGACAGTCTACGAAGTGTCTAATTGTCACATATGTGATTTAGTGGAAGGGTCTGATAAGAACAACTCTATGTTTAAGTGCCCAAGTGACAAAAAATGTCAAGTTTAAGGGTCCAGTTATGTATTTGGCCCTTATTTTTTATGCTAATATGAAATAATTTTTGTTTTGTGAAGAATGAACATTATTTTCATAGAAATATATTATCCACATGTTATATACATACCATCTACAATTTATTACCAAAATACAATAATTAACAATAATTAAACTACAATAGACAATACAAGTCGAGACAATTGTAGTCAATGTAGCTTAAGGAAATTATTCTTCCGTTTTAGAAATTGGTGTTTGGCAGTAGAATAATTCACTCCCAATATTTCTTTCTTGAATTGTAACATACCCACTTTTACTTTTGCCCTTTTCACTTTAATATCCATAAATTTAGCATTTAAGTTCTTTGTCATAAACTTATTAAAATGGTCAGCTGTATTTGGATTAAACAACAAACATAACAAATAGATACTACAATCATTTAAATAAATTTACTTACCATGTATAGCTTATTACCAAACTACAATTTATCTACAAATAAAATATTCTTTACCTACAATCTTCAAACTCATTAGATTACCATTATATTTTTTTATTATGAACAGTTATGTAGAAAAAAATGAAGGGTTCCGTTTCAAAAAATGATGTTGGGCAGGGGAAGATATTCAATCCTAAATTTTTTTTATTGAATTGTATAAAATACATTTTTATTTTTCCCCTTTTCACTTTAATAGTCATAATTAAAGCATACCCCAACTATCCAATGTTTCCACTTTAACCAATACAAAAGCTAGATATATTCCTTTCTTTTTGGAGTGATTTGCGGGTGGGACAAATCTGGTGCATAATATAAAAAAAAAAATATGAACTATGGGTGTAATATAGGTATTATGAATTTTTGGTAAAAAAGTATAAAATTTGGTATAGAAATAAAAATCTCCCTAGTTTTAACGAGAAAAGTCAGTGTACTCAATTGAAGCCCATTAACATTTCACTAGAAAACAGTTGGGTGATATCTTTTTAAAAAATAAAAAAAGAGAATATGAGAATCACACCTTCATTCTCAGGAAACCTGATTAGCTCAAGATTTTTAATGGTAACGTGAGGCTTCTATGACAAATTAAGGATGGTTATATTCAGCAAGTAATGGATTTTAAGCACAATTTCATATGAAATTATACTGCATAATAGCAACGGGGCTTTTCGATTCTAAGGGAGTATGATGCAAACCTTCTCAAGAACATCACACGGATTTTCCCCTGCTCCAGGTATGTTAAGACTATCCCTTATTTCTTTTTGGCCTGATCTATACGACACGAACGAAACAAGCAAATACACAATTTCCATAAATGACTTAATTCATAGAAATACTAGAGATACTTATGCTCTTGATTCCCCATGTGTCATATTACTCTATCATATGTTCATGGGTTTCAAAAATACGTAAGTAGGTAAAGTTTATTTCATGATATTAATCAGAGGCATAATGATCTTATGACGTACCGAAAGATTTTATTAACATATTTCATATGCATTTCATGCATTTATACATGCACATTGACCCATGAACAGAGAGCGTTATATATGCGCATGTATATGTGTGCATATATATATATATATGAAAAATATTATGGCGTTATATAAGTACCACCACCTGATTAGTTGGTATACGTTGATAATTTTGCCCACAGTGACCGAGATGATATGATGCCCTCAGAGGCCTGATGATGTTATGAAATATGTATCTATGCACGACATGACATTCATAAGCATATGCATGATACTATAACTATTTCACGATTTACAGAGTTATCCAGACTTACAGGTTGAGTCATTTACTCTACATTTCTTCCATGTCTGTTATGTACTTATTTATGTGCCTTACATACTCAGTACATTATTCGTAGTGATGTACCTTTTGCATGGGGAGTTGCATTTCATGTCCGCAGGTCCCGATAGACAGGTCGAGAGCCCTCCAAGTAGGCTATCAGCTCAACGAAAGACGTTGGTGCGCTCCATTTGCTTCGGAAATGCTTATTTGTTTAGTATGATTTAGATGCGTATTGCTTGGTACAACATCACTCTGTCCCGACCTTTATAAAAATTATGTATTCTTATAGGCTTGTAGACACATGTCATGTATGTAAAAGATTATATAGCCTTACCGACCTATATTCAGTGTACGTGTGGTTATTTTGGCTTTATAGGCCCGTATGTATTACGTATAAATTGGTATTACCTGTTGTATTCTACTTATCTCACAACAGCCTTACGGCTCAGTTTTCTATGATAAATATGATATGAAAAGATATGTTATGTTTGTACTAGGTTGAGTAAGGTACCAGATACCCATTGCGGCCTATAGGTTTGGATCGTGATAGCCCCCCAGTAGTCGAGGTTGATTGAAAAGAAGACTTGGATACTATTGAGTTCTTCTCAGGTAGCACATAGTTGTTGCCTCAGTAAAACTTTATCGGTAAAATCCATTTGGGAAAAATCCGATCTAAGGGAAATAGAGTGTAACACGTGCTTTAAAACCCAAGTTCTTCGTGTAGAAAGGTGCCTGTGGCATCGATCGAACACCAGTAATGAGTTAATCTTAAATTTAAATGGAAAAAGGAGGCGACCATACCTTATAAGTAATATCGTTTGAGTAGTGTTACATTCCAATTATTTGATAATTTCTCGACTTCCATTGTGCCAAGTTTGTAAGTTCATTTGCCGACAACTCCAATGACTCGGTACGTTCCTTTCCAATTCAGGCCTAGTTTTCCTTCATTCGGATCTCGAGTATTGAGGATGAATTCACATAGAACTAAGTCCCCAATTCCGAAGTACTGAAGGTTGGTCCTTCTATTATAATATCTCTTGATTCTTTGTTTCTGCGCCGCCATCCGAACGAGTGTTGTTTCTCGTTTTTCATCTAATAGCTTGAGGTTGGTATTCATAGCCTCGTGATTTGACTCCTTCGACGCATGTCGAAGCCTGGAACTAGGTTCTTTGACCTCAATCGAGATTAAGGCCTCGAAGCCATATACTAAAGAGAACGGAGTAGCCGCCGTGCTGAACTTCGATGTCGTTTGATATTCCCAAAGGACTTTGGGTAGAACTTCTCTCCATTTTCCTTTTTCATCGTCCAACCTTTTCTTTATGTTTAGAATGATAGTTTTGTTTGTTGACTTGGCCCGTCCGTTCTCGGTTGGGTGGTATAGACATGTGATTTTTGACCCTCCCCAAGATCTTTTATATTTTAGCATGTAAGCATTTAATTTAGGCCTAATAGCGTTATTTTAGCTAATTTTTACTATTTTACTTTATTTATTACAAGAAAATGAAAAATTATAAAAAATAGGTTCATTAATATTTTTTAGTCATTTTTAATCTTAAAAAAAAAATACAAACATAGTGCCCTATCTTTATTTTTATATAATCTTGAAAGCACAAAAAATAGTTTTATGTTTTATACTTTAGTTCAATTAATTGAAATTAGTTTTATATTTTTATATTATAATTGTACAACAATTTTAGAAAGAGTAATTAATTTTAGGTTAGTTTATTGCGTCTTTATAAATCTTGTACTCCATATTTTTAGTCTTTGGCCCAATTTCCTAGCCCATAATTCATAGGCCCATACCCCTAACCTAATCCCTACCCCTATATAATAGTACCTATGCCTAAACACCAAAAAAGGATCCAAAAGAACACACAATCAGCCGTTACATCTACGGAGACCCCTTCTTCTCCAAAGGATCTAGACTAAGAGTGCGCATCAGCTAGAGAAGGAGGAGCTGCTCCCTTCCTTCTAGATCTCCAACTCACATCACAAAAAACAAATCGATCTCCCCCCTCAAACACAGAGCTTGGTCGTCATCAAATTGGAAACGATGGGTGTGACGACCCAAAGGGTCATCACTTATTTTCTTATCTATTCCGAGCTTTTAAGTCCTTGAAAACCTCATTTACAGTTGCCTCGATTTGCATGCGCAATCGGGGCGAGTAGCCGGAAGCTCAAATATGAAATTCTTTGAAATTTTGCTAAGTTTTGATATTAAAATGAATAAAATTGACTTCGGTCAATATTTTGGATAAACGGACCCGGACCCATAATTTGTCGATCCCGAAAGGTCCGTAGAAAAATATGGTACTTGGGTGTATGCTCGGAATTGAATTCCAAGGTCCCATGCCCGAGAAATGAATTTTTGAGTAAAATTATTTTTTTGAAAATATTTAAGGAAAATAAAAATAAAAATTGATTAAAATATGATGGTATCGGGTCCGTATTTTGGTTCCGACATCCGGTACAGGTCTTATACGTGGTTTAAGCGCTTCCTGTAAAGTTTGGTTGAAAACGGACGTCGTTTGTCCAGATTCGAGCTTAAAATGGAAAATTTATAGTTTTATGAAATTTGAAAGAAATCTTGGATTTTTAAGGCTTAATTCATTATTTTTGACGTTATTTTGGCGATTTGATCACACGGTTAAGTTCATAAGATGTTGTTGATTTAGTGTATGTGTTTAGTTAGGAGCCCTGAGGGCTCGACAGTGTTTCGGAGGTGTCTCAGAGTGATTTCAGACTTAGAAAAATTTCAGAAAATTGCAGAAATAGTACCCCGTGAACAGCAACCCATGAATAGTACCCTGTGAACAGTACCCCATGAACAGTTCCATGAACAGTCCTCCCCTGAACAGTAAAAATGCGTGAACAGTACCGACGATTTTCTGGACAGAATATTATGTTCTGAAAATGAGAAAAAGTTCGATTTTCCATTTTTTAACGAATTGGAGTTCGGGAAGAGGTGACCTTTAGGATATTTTTACAAAAAATAACGGGGTAAGTGTTCTTAACTTAATTTTGGTTAGATTACCCGAATCTATTGCTGGTTTTGGCATTTAATTGGTGATTTTAGTTGAGAAAATTTTGAAAACCCTCTTGGTTTAATTTGAAGATTTGAGGGTCGAGTTGATGTCGGATTTTGGCAAAATTAGTATGGTTGGACTCGTGGTTGGATGAGGTTTCATATTCCGTAATTTTTGTCGGGTTCCGAGATGTGGGCTCTACGGGCAAATTTTAGTGCAAATTCGGATTTTAAATGGAAAATGTAGAATTTCATATGGAATTAATTCCTATAATTTTTATTGACTTAATCAAATTGTTTATGACTAGATTTGAGAATTTTGGGCACGAATTCGCGAGGCAAATGCTTGTTGGAATTTTGAATTGGTTGCAAAGCGAGGTAAGTGTTTGATCTACCCTTGCTTGAGGGAATAGGAGTTGAGCCATATTTGTTACTTGCTAATTATCGATTATGATGTATAGGCATGGTGACGAGTATCTATACATTGGTGTCTAGTATGACCGTGAGTCTTTACATTACGAATATTTGGATTTTCTATATCTTCCATGTTTGAATGATGATTTCTATTAAAATTGTGAAAGTATATGAGATGATTGAACCCTTGCAGCATTGGCTCAAGTGGTAAGATGAATTACAAGTAAGAAATGAAAGAAAGAGAAAGAAGTATTAAATAACTCCATTGCTGAGATATTTTGTTAAATTGTTGGTATCTTCCTTACCGGGATTTCTATTACCATTTTGTTTTTTCCCTTGACCTTGTTTGAAATTGTTGTTTGGGTAAGGAAAAGTGTAAAACCACAAAGGGTGATGCCGTGCACTTATTATCGTTTGTTATGATTTCTTATAGTCATCAGTTCAGGTGCATTAATTGTCTTATTCTACTATTAATGTGATTCTTTACGTGACATTTCCCTTTACTGAATTACTTGTTATTATTGAATTTATGCCATAATTGGTACATGTTTATGTGAATTAATTGCTAGTTGCCATTATTTGTTTTCCTCAGAGAATCATAATTTTTGTGTACTTGTTGTCTTTTGAATTCATATTAATTGTTTTGTTTGTTAGAGTAAATTATATTTGGAAGAACTATTGACTTAATGAAATGGGAGCGAGTGGTATGCCTACCACAAGATATTGATGAAATGGGAACGGGTGGTACGCCTACGACAAGATATTGATGAAATGGGAGTGAGTGGTACGTCTACCACAAATATTGAAATGGTAGCGAGTGGTACGCCTACCACAAATGTGATGATCCAGCCCATTGTCACGTGAGTTACCGCCCTATTTTCCCCATATTATGTTGTTTAATGTTTTAATATCAGTATTTGAGTTAATCGGATAGAATTGAATCGGTTTTAGTTGTAAATGAGGCACATAGTCTCTTAGAAGGAAGCTTGTTTTGGAATAGTCAACCGAAAGTTGACTATATAGTTAGAAGGCTCGGATGTGAATTCTGGTGATTTGGATAGCTTCGGGGGATGATCTGTGACTTAGGAGCGCGATTGGAATTGAATTTGGAGGTCTGATATAGAGATAGGCTTGAATTGGCGAAGTTTGAGTTTTGGCGAATTCCGGTTGATAGGTGAGATTTTGATTCGAGGGTCAGAATGGAATTCCGAGAGTTTTTGTAGCTTCGTTGGGTGATTTTGTGTATGTGTGCAAATTTTCAGGTCATTCGGACATCGTTTGTTCGGATTTTTGATTGAATGCGCATTTCGGAAGTTTTGAAGAAACTTAGGCTTGAATACGATGTAATTTGATGGTTTTAGTGTTGTTGGATGTATTTCTGTGATTGGAACAAGTTTGAATAATATTATAGGATGTATTGGTATATTTGGTTGAGGTCCCGGGGGCCTCAGGGTGATTTTGGATGGCTAACGGTATGAAATTTGGGGTTTAAGGACTATTGAAGGATCTGGTGTATGATATTTTCGCTTCTTCGGAAATGGACCGCAGAAGCAGTTCCACATAAGAGTATGAGGAGTTGCAGACGCGTAAAGTGGATGTTTGGCATTTTTCCGCAGAAGCGAAATAAGTTCCGCCTAAGCAGTCACCGCAGAAGCGGTTATGGACCGCAGAAGCGGTCCTGACAACTTTAGGGAAAATCGTAGAAGCGGTAGGAAGGCCGCAGAAGCTGTCTCACTTTTACAAAAAATGGACCGCAGAAGCGGTCCTGGGCAAAATGAGGGAAACCACAGAAACGGAAGAAAATCCGTAGAAGTGGAAGTCGCAGAAGCGACATTTGAATCGCAGAAGCGGAAATAGGCTTGGGAAAAAAGGTTAAGTTCTGGGAATGGGACTTCGTTCCCATTTTCCAGTTTTGACGATTTGGAGCTCGATTAAGGCGATATTTGGTCCAATTTTCATAGAGAACAACGGTGTAAGTATTCTTAACTAAATTTTGGTTGTATAACTTGAATCTATTAAGAGTTTTAGCGGTTAATCAGAGAATTTTGTTGGAAAAGGGTAGAAAACCCTCTTGGGTAGAATCAAGGATTTGAGGGGAGAAATGATATGGGAATTGAATGATTTTTACATGGTTATACTCGTGGCGAGATAAGGAAGCCGACGATATTAATTTTATAATTTTTCGAGACGTGGGCCCGGGGCTCGGGTTTTGCAAATTTCGTGAATTTTGATATTTTTTGATTGTTTTCGATTGGGTATTGTCCCATTTGCATCTTGTGATGTATTCCCTCTGATTTTGGATAGATTTGACGCGCGTGGAGGCTAGTTTGAGGGGCAAAGGCGTCGAGAGCTAGAGATTTCACCGGTTCGAGGTGAGTAATACTTGTAAATGATATCCTGAGGGTTTGAAACCCTGGATTTGCACATCATAGTGCTGTATTGAGGTGACTTGCATGCCAGATATGAGCGTGGGATAGAGCACCGTTGGGATTGTGACTTGGTCCGTCACAGTTGTTGATTTTTTCGTGTATTTGACTGAAACTGCTTGTATCGTCATACTATGGGCTGACTGCCATGTTTGGGCTTCGTGCCAACTATGTGAATCCTTCGGGGATTGATATTACTGTTTTAGCATATCTTGCATATCATTTGGTTTCAGTCCAAGGTTTTAAATACTGTTTTGCAAATTCAGCCATACTTCTAAGTTTTGAAAACTCAATAATATTTTAAATGATATTTCGGGCTGAGGACTACTATTTTATAAATGCCCAAGGGGCTTATGATGATTTTTCTGGACTGAGCATGGATCGGGATGAGCGTCGTAGTAGTATTATATTGATTATGGGTCTATCGAGCTGTGCACCGCAGTGGTGTTACATTAATATTGAGCCTGTGTGCCTGGATGATTCAATTGATATTGATATGAGGATTAGAGCCTAGATGTGATGCCACGAGATGACTTGTTATTGCGCTTGGGCTATAAGAGCCCCTCCTGAGTCTGTACACACCCCAGTTAGAGCCGTAGACGATAAATAAATGGAGCGGGTTGCATGCCGCAGCGAGTTCTAGAGTGTACCGTCATATGCATTGCATTGCACTCATGCATTTGTTCTTATTTTGTAATGTTGTCATGACATTCATCACTCATATCATTGGCATCCATGCTACTTTCTGCACTATTTACCAGTCACCCTGGTGTTATTTGTTAATCGAGTGCTATGCCCGAGAGGCTGATGTTGTACTTTGTGAGTTGGGAGTGAGCCCGTGGGGCTGATACTGTACTGAAAGGTTGATATTGAGCCCGAGGGGCATATTTCTGATTATTCCCTACTTGTTGAAATTATTTTCGCAACTGTTGAAAAGGAATATTTTCTAAAGAGGTTTTTTTTTACTGAGCCCAGATGTTTTCCAACGGATTTCACGGTTTTACTATTCTCTAAAAAGGGTTGTACTGATCTATATAGCATGATGGAGTGCCTTACGTGATTTCTTGCTTTCAGCTATTATTTACTTTTATTACTCACCGAGTTAGAGTACTCACTTTACTCCCTGCACCTCGTGTGCAGATGCAGGTACTTGACCACCCGGTAGCGGGTTTTGACTTGTTTGAAGATTTGTTATCGTAGCTGAGCCAGGTGACCGCTAGCGTCCGCGTCACCAGATCTTCTTCCTTATTTTATGTTGTTCATGTTACTTTCATACTTTGTCCCTATTTCTGGACTTGTAGTACTTTAGTGAACTCTGTAGTAGCTCATGACTAGTAACACCTCGATGTCAGGCTGTGACGGGATGGTTCCCTATTGTTATCGTTGTTTTTCCGTGCTTTTGATTATGATAATCATGCTTTAGCTTTATAAATGTTAAATAACTATTAAAAAGGAAGCGTTTCTTTGTTGGTTGGCCTTGTCTTCACGAGAGGCGCCATCACGACCGGGTTTGGGAGTTGGGTCATGACAAGTTGGTATCAGAGCCTAGGTTACTAGGTCTCACGAGTCATGAGCAGGTTTAGTAGAGTATCGCGGAACGGTACGGAGATGTCTGTATTTATCCTCGAGAGGCTACAGAACCTTTAGGAAAACTTCACTTTCTTGGTATTCTTATCGTGCGTACTTGATTCAGCTTGAGATGTAACTCTTGAAATTCCTTCCACATGTCTGTATGCGCATATGAATGCTCAGTATTGTAAGTGCCTTGATGGCTTGTGATTCCCCGATCAAGGGGCGAGATGTGATCCGGTGAGTTTGATGTTGGGCCAGTCTGAAGGACTTGAGGCCGGATCTTGCCTATGGCTTGAGCACCGAGGTGCTGATTGTGTGAGCAAGTGTTCTGAACTTATATGTTTAATATTGTCCCTATTAGCCGGAATGACGGTTGGATATCCATGTGATGAGTGCATTGGTACTGCGAGATGTATCTATGTGATCTTGGTAGTGACGAAGGAGTTTGCTGAATGATAGACGAGCTGTTAAGTGTTCGATTCCAATTGTGCTTTAATGTGTAGTCTGAGTTATGGGCGCGTGAAGAATATTTTCATATCTCCTAGTTGAGAAGTGAAGTACATTACATGTGGCTATATGAGTTCAGACTCAGGAAGACTAAAATGGCTGTGTTATGTGTATGATGGTGGAAGATGTGCTGAAATACTAAATTGAGGCGAAGCAGGTGGGGTATCTCCTGCGGAGTGTTCTTAAGGGGCACTATTTTTATGTATATTTTTAAAAGATCTTATGTGTAATTGAAAGGTACGTGTTGTAATTTGAAAATTTGGGTCGCTTCAGATGGTGGACTCGGCTGATGTGGGGATGAATGCGAGGTTTTTAGAGGATTCCAGTATCTGAGGATCTGTGTTTTCATAAACTAGTAAATGATTTGAGTTAATCTCACTATAATATTGTTGCATCATTAGAGTAAAATTATTATGGGTTACTAAATGTGTCCTGATAGATGGCTTCGAGCCAAGTTGGGGAGGTTGCTGTTGATTAGCTGATTGCACGGTTACGTGCTATGTTGGTTCCTTCTCAAGGTATGCTGGCGGATCAGTTCGGGTTGCAGAAATGGAGCTGAGGATGGCACGAGTAAAGTAAAATTTTGACGAAGGTTACATGGTGCTTCGTAGGTGTGAGAAAATACTAGGATGTCTTGAGCTGTTGTTGATAAAAAATGCTCAGTGTATAGAGAAGGAAGACGGTTGTTTGTATTGTTATGATATCATGTTCTGCAGTGTTAGAGTGCTAATAAGGCACATGTAGTTCTGTTCGTTAAGTCAGATAATTTACAGCTGTGTAAGAGTGAATGACTCTCGAGAATAGTTTTATTGTGTCCAAGATTTGGCATGTAATAATCAGGTGTCTTAAGGTTGGGTATGTGGCTAGGGACTGTGTTTTCAGTAGAAAAGATCAAGACTTGTGGTATTTTATGCTAATTATGGGATTCTATATATCAACATCTGGGAAGTAATGGTAACAAATTCCGATACGCAGGAAGTTCTTCAAGTAAAGTACTATGGAATGTAGTATTTCTAGAAAACATTTGAGAGAGTAGTTAGTAGGGTGTCGCTCCTATTAATGTGGTCTTATGCTTAGGTCTTGTGCGGTAAGCACTGGATTGAGGAATTAAGGTACTACGGTGAGGGAGGAATGTCAAGTGGATTATGAAATTAGGTAGATGGAATAGCTTGATAGTAGACCGAATCGGTATGGTAAGAATATGATAAATTCTTCCTATGTATTCAAGGGTATACGTATCAGAAAAAGGACAATATGATTAAGTTGATGGAACTTCGGTAGTGTTGCGGCATTTTTCTTGATTGATCGACTGTTGATATCTAAGTGTGTTTGATGGCACACGAGAATTTTAGAATATCTTCGAAGAATGATGGGGTACTTGAGGTGTAATATATATTTATACTGTAGAATTTGGGATCAGGTACAGTGATTTGTGTGCTATGTGTAGCTGGAGACTGGGAGTTCTCATGTTCAGGCTATGTAGTAGTTGTGGATAGTGTGTATTGGTACAGTTAATGGCTATTGAATTTGGAGGCCCGAGTGGATCTTTCCTTGTTGGTATGTTAGATTTTGTATATGATGCTGAGCTGTAGACTGATTGTCTCAATGTGGGTTATTCTAGACTAGTTTGCTATGGGCTATGTTGGAAAATGCCACAGGTGGAATGGTGAGATGCATCGGATCATGTTAATAGCAGAGTGGTTGGTACTCCAAAGACCAGCGGACGACTGTGAGTGATTGATTTCCTTAATTGGGCCTTTGTGACGGATGTCAGTATAGAGGTTTCTACCATTGATTCAGTTCCGGTATTGAGGGACTTTTTTCGGATGCGTTCCTTATGGTCGGGCATGTCGCCGGGCGAGATTGTGGATTTCGGTATTGATTTGGTGTCGGGCACCGTATCGCACGGCTCCAGCAGGAGTTATAAAAGTGGAAGGAGTAGCTTCAAGCTTCTTGGTATTGAGTTCGTTGGCAGGCCGATGTGGCTATGTATTCAGATTGAGATGGCTTGGTTGGCCCCGATATGTATTGTTGAGGGATAGGTTGAATCTATCGTTATTGAGCTTGCTAGTGATCTGGGGAGATCTGTGAGGCGTTATGATTTTCGGATTGTGTTTGAGTTTTGTGGCTTACAACGCTATATGTAGATATCATTATGCACTCAGTATGCTAACGATCGATACTCAAAATTTTGTTATTAAGAGCAAATTTGGCTCGATATGCATCTCCCTATGCGAGATATTCGTGTGGATCGGGTGGCACACCGCCACGGGTATGTTATCAGGATTGGGTTACACGCCACAACAGTGTGATGTTGAGAACATTTTTCCATATGTTACTTGGTATGTCTTGCTTCCTGGTTTCCAAAGAAAAGTTTGTATTGGGTGTTGCTCGGCGAATGACACATCGATTGAGTCCTTTCAGGATTAAAAGATGTATATTACTTACTTCACCATGGGTATGACAGATTTCTTGGTTTCAGACATCAATCTGTGTGTGGCTGTCTAATTTGAGCATAGCAACTTGAGGTGCTTCATATGTAGCAATGTTTGGATAAGATCGCGCATTGTAGCGAGGCTACGTGGAGATTAGACAATTCGGGGTAGATTCAGGAATTTGATCTCTATGATATGGGACGGGGTCCCAGCCTTGTGTTGTGACGATACTGAGGAGTTTGAGTTACAGCTCTTTTGTTTGAGTCATTTGTCATTATTTAAGTATGTTCAGACCGCCCACCATTGGTGCGTGGATTATGCAAGTTGTGGCTTAGGCCGATGATGAGGTGTCATATCACTAGAGTGGTGCGTTGAATTCGAGGTGATCGTTGGAGTCATTAATTAATTAACACAAACATATTTGATTACAGTTTGTTGGAAGAATAGTATCGAGGTTCGAGTTTATTCTGAATATTGACGTGAGGTTCTTATTTTGAGTATGATTTTGGAAATTTGCTATGGTATTAGTCAAAAAAGGCTTGGTTTCATGAGTGGTTGATCTAAGAAATGGTTACGGTTTGCTGTGTGTTTCATTATCATTGATAGGATATGAAGTGTTGGAATGAGGCTTTAGCTATAAGAGGTTTCTATCGGTATATGGTTGTTGTGGACAACTGCTGTGAATAGAAGTTATCTTTTCAAGTGTTGGATTATATGGTATATCGTGTGAATTCATTGAGGTTGCAAGTATGGGTTATTACAGCTGGTTCAGGACTATTCAAAGTATAGGTGCCAGGTTTGATCGTATTGATGGTTTCAGAAGTGAAAAGGTAGTTCTGTGAATTATGGGCTAGACTGGATTGGGTAATTTCAGACATGTTGTGTTGTTGGACCTATAAGAGATAGGGTGACGTGGGATCACCCTGGGTATATGCATGCTAAGGTTGTTCTGTCCTTGGTTGGCTTCTAGGACAACTCTGGGTACGATCGAGGATGAGCATTTGTTTAAGTTGGGGAGGATATGACGACCCGGCCCGTCGTCACGTGAGTTACCGCCCCGTTTCCCCCATATTATGTAGTTCTATGTTTCAATATCAGTATTTGAGTTGATCAGATAGAATTGAATCGATTTTAGTTGTAAATGAGGCACATAGTCTCTTAGAAGAAAGCTTGTTTTAGAACAGTCAACCGAAAGTTGACTATATAGTTAGAAGGCTCGGATGTGAATTCTGGTGATTTGGTTAGCTTCGGGGGATGATTTGTGACTTAGGAGCACGATCGGAATTGAATTTAGAGGTCCGGTGTAGAGATAGACTTGAATTGGTAAAGTTTGAGTTTTGGCGAATTCCGGTTGATAGGTGAGATTTTGATCCAAGGGTCAGAATGGAATTCCAAGAGTTTTTGTAGTTTCGTTTGGTGAATTTGGGTATGTGTGCAAATTTTCAGGTCATTCGAACAATGTTTGGTCGGGTTTTTGATTAAATGCGCATTTCGGAAGTTTTGAAGAAACTTGGGCTTGAATCCGATGTAATTTGATGGTTTTAGTGTTGTTGGATGTATTTTTATGATTGGAACAAGTTTGATCAACATTATAGGATGTATTTGTATTTTTGGTTGAGGTCCTGGGGGCTACGGGGTGATTTCGGATGGCTGACGGGATGAAATTTGGGGTTTAAGGACTGCTGAAGGATCTGGTGTCTGATATTTTCGCTTCTGCAGAAATGGACCGCAAAAGCGTATGAGGAGTTGCAGAAGCATAAAGTGGACGTTTGACATCTTTCCGCAGAAGCAGAATAAGTTCCGCATAAGTGGTCACCGCAGAAGCGATTATGGACCGCAGAAGCGGTCCTGGGCGACTTTAGGGAAAATCACAGAAGCGGTGGGAAGGCCGCAGAAGCGGTCTCGCTTTTGCGAAAAATGGACCGCAAAGGCGGTCCTGGGCACAATGAGGGAAACCGAAGAAGCAGAAGAAAATTCGCAGAAGCGGAAGTCGCAGAACCGACATTTGTATCGCAGAAGCGGAAATAGGCCTGAGCAGAAAGGTTAAGTTCTGGAAATGGGACTTCATTCCCATTTCCCATTTTTGACGATTTGGAGCTCGGTTAAGGTGCTTTTTGGTCCGATTTTCATAGAGAACAACGGGGTAAGTGTTCTTAACTAAATTTTGGTTGTATAACTTGAATCTATTACGAGTTTTAGCGATTAATCAGAGAATTTTGTTGGAAAAGGGTAGAAAATCCTCTTAGATAGAATCAAGGATTTGAGGGGCGAAATGATATGCGAATTGAATGTTTTTTACATGGTTAGACTCGTGGCGAGATAAGGAAGCCGGCGATGTTAATATTATAATTTTTCGAGATGTGGGCCCGGGGCTTGGGTTTTGCGAATTTCGTGAATTTTGATATTTTTCGATTGTGTATTGTCCCATTTGCATCTTGTGATGTATTCGCTCTGATTTTGGATAGATTTGACGCGCGTGGAGGCCGGTTTGAAAAAGGCGTCGAGAGCTAGAGATTTCACCGGTTCGAGGTGAGTAATACTTGTAAATGATATCCTAAGGGTTTGAAACCCCTTATTTGCACATCATAGTGCTGTATTGAGGTGACTTGCATGCCGGATATGAGCATGGGGTAGAGAACCTTTGGGGATTGTGACTTGGTCCGTCCCGGTTGTTGATTTTTTCGTGTATTTGACTGAAGCTGCTTGTATCATCATACTATGGGCTGACTGCCATGTTTGGGTTTCGTGCCAACTATGTGAATCCTTCAGGGATTGATATTACTGTTTTAGCATATCTTGCATTATCATTTGGTTTCAGTCCAAGGTTTTAAATTCTGTTTTGCAAACTCAACCATACTTCTAAGTTTTGAAAACTCGATAATATTTTAAATGATATTTCGGGCTGAGGACTACTGTTTTATAAATGCCCAAGGGGCTTATGATGATTTTTTTGGACTGAGCATGGATCGGGTTGCGCGCTGCAACAGTATTATATTGATTATGGGTGGATCGGGCTGCACACCACAACATTGTTACATTGATATTGAGGCAGAGTGCCTGGATGATTATACTGATATTGATATGAGGCTAAGATCCTAGATGTGATGCCACGAGATGACTTGTTATTGCGCTTGAGCGGTAGGAGCCCTTCCGGAGTCTGTACACACCCCCAGTGAGCACCGTCGATGATAAATAAATGGAGCGGGTTGCACGCCGCAACGGGTACTAGAGTGTACCGTCATATGCATTGCATTGCACTCATACATTTGTTCTTATTTTGTAATGTTGTCATGACATTCATCACTCATATCATTGCCATCCATGCTACTTTCTGCACTATTTACCAAACACCCTGGTGTTATTTGTTAATGGAGTGTTGTGCCCGAGAGGCTGATGTTGTACTTTATGAGTTAGGAGTGAGCCCGCGAGGCTGATACTGTACTGAAAGGTTGATATTGAGCCCGAGTGGCAGATTTCTGATTATTTCCTACTTGTTGAAATTGTTTTCGCAACTGTTGAAAAGGAATATTTTCTAAAAAGGTTTTTTTTTACTGAGCCCAGATGTTTTCCAAAGGATTTCACGGTTTTACTATTCTTTAAAAAGGGTTGTACTGTTCTATATAGCATGATGGAGTGCCTTACGTGATTTCTTGCTTTCAGCTATTATTTACTTTTATTACTCACCGAGTTGGAGTACTCACTTTACTCCCTGCACCTCGTGTGCAGATGCAGATACTTGACCACCCGGTAGCGGGTTTTGAGCTATTTGAAGATTTGTTATCGTAGCTAAGCCAGGTGACTGCTAGCGTCCGCGACACCAGATCTTCTTCCTTATTTTATGCTGTTCATGTTACTTTCATACTTTGTCCCTATTTCTGGACTTGTAGTACTTTAGTAAACTCTGTAGTAGTTCATGACTAGTGACACCCCGATGTTGGGCTGTGACGGGATGGTTCCATGTTGTTATCATTTTTTTTCGCGCTTTTGATTATGATAATCACATTTTAGCTTTATAAATGTTAAATAACTATTAAAAAGGAAGCGTTTGTTTTTTGGCTGGCCTAGTCTTCATGAGAGGCGCCATCACGACCGGGTTTGGGAGATGGGTCATGACAACAAATGATATATTGAAATGGGAGCGAGTGGTACGAGTACCACAAATGATATATTGAAATGGGAGTGAGTGGTACGCCTACCACAAATGATATATTGAAATGGGAGCGAGTGCTACACCTACCACAAATGATATAATAAAATGGGAGCGACCGGTACGCCTACGAGATATTATGAAATGGGAGCGAGTGGTACGCCTACCACGAGATATGAGGAATGGGATCGGGTTGCATGCCTGCAACAAGATGAGCTGAATATGAAAGTTGTCTTTATTTCTTATTTCCGTGATATAAGTTAAATTGTATATTGTTTCTCCATTATTCCTGATATCCTGTTTATATCTGATACCCCTGAAGCATGTTCCCTTCCCATATTGACTGATCATTTTTTTTGTACTTCTTTGTTGTGTGTGTGTGTGTATATATTTGATCTGAACAAGATTAATTGGCTGTCTGGTCCTAGCCTCGTCAATACTTCGCCAGGGTAGGCTAGTCACTTACCAGCACATTGGATCGGTTGTGCTAATACTACACTCTGTGCTCATTTGCATAGATACAGGTTTTGGATAGCAGTAGCAATAGTGTGGGTGTTAGCACTCAGACCAGCGAGACACCGAGGTAGCCTTGCAGGCGTTCGTAGGCCAGACGTCTCTTCTATCTTTATTTCAAACAGTTATATTTTCTTTTGGACGTTGTATTTAGAACTCTTAGTAGTTCGTGAGTACGCGACACTAGTCTTGGGTAGAGGTTTTAATCGAATTTCAGTATTTCATTAGTTTTGTTAATTTAAGTCTTCCGCTTATTTAAATTATTCCGCTGCATTAATATTATTATTATTGTTAAATTGTTAAAAGAAGAATCCTGAAAACAAAAAAGGTAAATAAAAGTTGGCTTGCCTAGCTCCTATTAGTAGGCGCCATCAAGACTCCCAAGGATGGAAAATCCGGGTCGAGACAATGGGTTGAAATCCAAAAAAGATACTTGACGTTTTGTTCCTCTGGTTGAAGCAAATAAGGGATCAATTTCTTCCTTTGAATAATTGTTGGAGAACATTGTAGGAGACAATCAAAAAATAGCCGCCAGCCATTCTTAGAACTCCCTTTTTCCGTCCACCCATTAAAACCATCCAAAATCCGCCGCGTCTCAACACTGAACCAGTATTGGGTTTCGAGTTTTCCAGGTAGGCTCCAAGGTCGCCGCACCGAGGTCCAGTTCGACGGTCTTCGCTTCTTTTGTTCAGTATTCTTCTCCGCAGCCACCATTGAGGTTCCTTTCTTCCAATGTAGTTTTAATTGAATACCAAGTTCATGGATATATGATTTTTCCTTTATGCGATTTGTGAAATTTGAATAATTCTCTTGCTAATTTTGTTCCATCCTATTATTGAGCTTTGCTGGTTTACTTGCTTAAATTGTTGATTTCTGGTACGCAGTGAGTGTTAGATTTAGAAGAAAAATTCATGTTTTCCAATTGATAATTAGGAGCTAATTTATTTGTTAATGAGTCATGTTTATTTGTAAAGAATAGATTATGTTTTGTACTTATAGTACTCAGGCATTTCTTTTCATTTGATAAGTGTGATCGTTCTTGTTTGTGTTTGTTCAATTATATCTTAAGTGATGTATTGTTACCACATTTCTTACTTTCTTGCGATTTAATTCATGAAATATATGGTTGAGGCAAAAATTAGTGGGAACAAGAAAGGAATTTTAAGAATAGGAAGTAGACTTGAATTCCAATATTTCTGGTTATATGAGACATGATATTTCCTTTCTTTTTTTAAAGCATTTCTTTCAAAAATTCCAAAAAAAAAGAGTTATCTTATTTACTCTATTCTCAATCTTCCCGAACTACGTAATATCTGATTCATGCGGGGTCATGATACGTAGGCAATCCCAATCGGATTCGATCATAGCTATAAAATAAAGTTGAGTGAAAAACTAAACTGAAAAAAAAGAGATAGAAAAGTTGAGTGAAAAAGAGAAAAAGAAAAAAAAAGAAAAGAAAAATAAGAAAAAGAAAAAAAAAAGAGAGCGACGAAAAATAAAAGAGCGACAAAAACAAAAAACAAAAAAAGATAAGAGAGTGCCAAAAAAGAAAAGAGTGGCAAAAACAAGATAAAAAATTAGGAGTGATTCAAAAGAGGCAGAAATAAAGAAAAGAGGTACAAAGTGAAAAGGGCCAGTTAAGGCTGGGATGACACATGCAACCGTTCAAACACATGGTAGAAGTGTTTAACTATTAGGTGTATTGCATCCCAACGTGCGATTTTCTATATGTTAAATGTTTCAAAACTAACAAGGTTGTTGAATGTGCAAAATTAGCCAGTATTGGTTGTTGGTTTTGTTGGTAGTCTAACCTCCCCTCCTTCACAAAATCCAAAGGCACAGATGGCCTCCGCAAGCAATCTACCAAACATCAGTTCTGGGGATAGCCCAGCATCGGCTATTCTGCAGCTGGAACCAACAACTATTGAAGAGAATCAGATGTTGTGTCTCCGCATATGGGAAATGTGGGACGCCTGGTCTAATGGTAGGGAACCGCCAAGTGCAATCCCTATGTTCTCCGAGTTGATCCCCAGGTCGGGTGAGGTTACCAATGCCCTGTGCCCAACCCGCTTATCCCATGCGGGCACCCTCCAATGCTCTCCAATGATCCTGGCATGCGTTCTGTGGTTCGCCCCCAGGCACTAGCTTCAAGGGCACCCCCTCCAATGGTTATCTTTCAGGGTCTACAGCTTCAACCAGAAATAACATATGTGACCCCATACTCTTTCACTCAACCTCCACAATATGACCTCTTGGTGGAGCAAGGAAAGGCTGTTAAAAATCCCGAGCAAGAGAAAATTGCTCAGAAGATGAAGAGCATGGAACTAATCTTGAAAAACAAGGTTTGAGTGGCCAAAAGAGTATCTCATACTCTGACCTCTGTATGTTTCCCAATGTCCACTTTCCAGCTGGCTTCAAGATGCCAAAATTCGAAAAGTACGACAGGCATGGAGACCTGATAGCTTATCTGAAATGATACTGTAACCAGTTTAGAGGTGCTGGTGGAAATGATGAGCTACTAATGGCCTATTTTGGAGAAAGCCTCATCGGAATCATTTTTGAGTGGTATACAGATCAAGAAATTATTCATTGGCACGTGTGGGATGATATGGCCCGAGATTTTGTTCGCCAATTTCAGTATAATGTGGACATCGCTCCTGACAGAAACACTTTGTCTACTTTGAAAAGGAAAACCGCAGAAAGCTTCCACGAATATGCTGTCAAATGATGCGAGCAAGATGCCAGGGTAAAGCCTCCAATGGATGAAATTGAAATGGTCACTGTCTTTCTACAGTCCCAGGAGGCTGACTACTTCCAGAACATGATGTCTGATATGGGTAAGCCGTTCGCTGAGGATATCAAAATTGGGGAAATGGTTAAAAATAGTCTAAAGATGGGCTGAATCTTGAGTCATGCTGCTTTTAAGGCCATATCACAGTCTTCTAGAATGGTTTGGAAAGTTTGATAAATAGAAATGGGAGTCAAGAGGAAGTCATGGTGGTTTCAAGCTCGGGGGGGGGGGGGGGGGGGGCC